>JALPQI010012026.1:0-40825 GCA_025490895.1 Thaumatotibia leucotreta
AAAAGTACCATTATTATTAAGTAATGCAACAATATTGTCATTAGCTCAATTTCGATTGCAGACATTTCTAGACAAACGGTAATTTGTTAATTGTGTCACGTCACGTCTTAATTTCTTAAAGCCAGCCTCCATAGCCTAGTTTAAATGAAAATGATTTTCATTGTTACTCTGCAAAATGCAATTTCGATGAATGCGTTAATGTGTCTATACCCATCGTGAGTAGAATCTTTAAAAGATGTAAATAAACCCAAAAACTTGCATTATTCCATAATCATGCACTTTTAGAACACAACCTTGGTTTTACTACGAACTTTAAATCTTAAACCTTGAATTCACACACAATTTAGTTAAAATTATTGATTTTTATAAGTATTAACCTAAAATAAAAATATATCTGCGAACGTTTTCACGATATTTATCAAAGACGTCAAATGCCATGGAAAATCAGACATATTTTTTTATATTTTTTTTAGTTTCTACTGACGATTGGTATACATTGGCAGATGTCATTACGCTCATCAAAATCTGTTTTTCAAAAAAAAAATATTATATTGCATTTTTAATGTTAACATCACCATTGAAATTACTATTACATAAAAAATAAGTAGGTATAGAAAACTTAAAGAACATCATGTCAATACACAATTATAACCTTACATTAAACAATTAAAAATAAATTACATTGAGTTTTTTTTATGTTGTACATTCGTTTCGTTCTTTGACTTATTTTTTTGTGTACTGTGATATGTGTCAGAAATTGACTTCCGATTATTTTATTTCAATACAAGTTGAGAAAAGTACTACACTTGCTTAGCTTCGCCTGAAAATCAAATTTAGCAAGCTGCGTAGGTGTATTCAGCCGAGCGTAGCGGTACAAAGCCTGCTAAGTTAGGTTTCCCGGCGTCTGCAGTAATGTACAATTTTTTGGCATATTTCTCCAAATGGCATGTACCTATCATTTGGCCAAAAAATATGTGTTTGACGTTATGCGGGTTTCTCGCGAGCACCGTGTATAAGCGGAGAAACTCAGCAGGAATAAGGGTGCGGCTCCACTGACGCGGAGCGGAGCGGAGCTGTGGGAGCTCGGCCAATGAGACCGCATCACAGTGTTTCGAATCCGAATTTGAAGAATGTAATTGGTCAATTTTATTCAGCACCGCTTCACTCCGCGTCAGTGCAGCCGCACCCTTAAGGGGACTTAATGAATTCAACATAAAGTAGGTATCAAAATCTACAATACCATCAGCGAGGATAGTCCACTGTTGGACGTAGGCCACTCCTATTAACAATGCGTATAGACGCATTAGGAGGTAAATACCCATAATCGCCACGCGGAGCAAGTGGATTGGCGATCGCAGTAATGTGTCCACTATGATGACGCTGCTACCTATCATCAATTTTTTATAATGGTCAGTGATTTTCAATCCCTTAGTCGACTCTTACGACACCCGCAGGAGTTGGGGTAGTGACAAATGTATTCTTAGTACTGCCGTCACCACAAGGCCAAAGTAGGTATACGAGTACTTTATATAGTTCAATGAAGTGAGCTGAGTGAATCGTATGACTAATTACCAACCACCTACTTAAAATGATTTGAATTAGCACTGGCCAGCTTGTTAGCAGCTAATTAATTTTAAATGCGAATCCAATATCAATCACAATCACTTAATTGAGTAATTATTATCATTACGAGCAATTTTTCTATGAAATTATTTCTTACCTACTTTATTTGCCAAGACTTGTCTTTCCTTTTTTAAGTGCTACATTTTTTACATACCTAAATACTAAATGAATCCTATAAACACACACACATAAATAATATTAATTAGACACTAACACAGGCCAGTACTTATGAAAAAACTGGCGGCTTTCGAAATGTGGGTCTACCGCAGAATGCATAAATAAAATAGAGTCTAACCAGCGAGTGGCTGCAGAAGCATTTTTTCGATACTCTTTATATGGCAACAATTTTGCCTATCAATTGACCTGTCATTGTCAAACTGTCAGTTAATTTGGTAGACAATTTGTTGCCAGGTCACGTTTTTTTTAAATTTCCCGGTTTTTTTTTGTGCAGCCACTCGCTGGTTAGACTCTATCATGACCGACCGAATAACTAATGCCATACTCGTATGTACTAGTGGACAAAAAGTTAGAATTAGGTTAACAATATGAAGAAAAACGAACTTTAGTATTTCGGGCATATCAAGTATGATATTCTCCGGCTAATAGAAGGGCGCCGGTCCAAGACAGGACTCTTGGTTGAAACAATTTTGTTCCTGGTTCAGCGGCCCTACCACGAACTTCGAAATCCGCAAATTTCGAGGTTTTGTCTCTCTCAGTCTAATGACGACTTCGTTGGAGTGACAGAGAAAAATCCTCGTTTACGAATTTCGCTTTTCGCGGTAGTAGGCCTGTTCTAGTTTTAGCACTCATGGATTATTCCCTAATGCAGCCAAAAACATATAGCCATGATGTTGTCCAATCTTCTTTAGAAGAAGAATAAACACAATACGAAACGTACAAACAGCAACACTCCTAACTGACCATTAAAGACAGAGCAGAGAGAAAATGAAAGAGATAAATATATTTATATTATGACAACTTCAAATTAAATAATACACGGGAATGTTGATTGACGCAACTTGGTCGAATAATACAAATCGGGTTCCGAAATCTTATGAGACTGGTATCACGACTTCTGCCGAACTCTGCTGACCAATGCAGCGGGCCTTGCTACGGTTACCCAAGGATCGCTCGCGGTTTCTTCAGAAGGTGACATTACCATGGTTACGTAATAACAAAAACGTTTAACCAATGATTGATGATTGATTTTCCGGAAACTGACGTTACTATAGTTACGTTATATATAACATCCGCTTTAGTCCTGGAGACGTCAATCTAACTTCAGAGCCGGTAATTTGACTGCTAAGCTGCTATGTAGAAATTTTCGTTCATTTTCCTTTCAACGGCTGTCACTGTCAGATATTTTTTCAAAGTTAGAATTTCAGCCATAAACTATCAAGTCTCTATTAAACATTTGTATGGCTACTGACAGATTAAAGGTCGACTGTCCTATAAAGGTAGACTGTCCAATCTACCCTATTGCCACAAAGGTTACATAAGTATTCAACTAACGTCAACTAAGAGATGTGACGAATGATAATAAAGACAGCAATAGCATTTGTCTCTGTCAATGGAAAAAATAATTTTAAATTGCCCGATTACATGGCTATTTGAAAAAATATCTTGACTTGAAAATACCTCGCCTATTAATGTTAGATAAATCATGGCAAGCCGTGTGGTGACGGCAATAAGAATACAATTTGTCACCACCCCAACTCCTCCTACGGGTGTCGTAAGAGTCGACTAAGGGATTGAAGTGTCAGTGTCACTGACCATTATTTGATCAAAGATTGATGATGGGCAGCAGCGTCATCACAGTGGACACATTACTGCGAACGCCAATCCGCTTGCCCAGCGTGGCGATTATGGGCATTTACCTCCTAATGCGTCTATACGCGTAGTTAATAGGAGAGGCCTACGTCCAGCAGTGGACTATCATAGGCTGATGATGATGATGATGAAATCATGGCATCCAATTTCAGGAAAACATACTTTTTTTATATGGTTTTTATTTTTTGTTACATTAATGAATAAATTCTTGTTGACCTCGTAAAAACATTAATAAATTACTAAACGGTTTTAGACAAATCTATGAAGAACTGTCGTTATCCAGTTTCCTCTAGGAACAACGACATCTAGCGTCTAATAATGGCCGATAGCTAATTCTTAATTTTCGTAGACGAAGGAATCTTTATTATTATGTCAACTAGTTTTCAAATACTGAAATTTTGACGCAACAAAAATGACATATCATCGGGGACCATCGGAAATGTCGCGATCGTGCCTACTAACGAAAAATACCGAACCCATAATATTACACGACCAAATTGCATCCTTTGCCAAGTGGCTCAACATTCCTATGTAACTGACATGTGATTCTCTTTCATGCAATATTTCCTATTTCTGAAGTGTATACCTAGCTGTGTTGCTGTTTGTACCTAAGTCTAAATTAACTAACAGTTTCATAAATATTTTATATCGCAAGTTAAACTGTTACATTGAATATCTTCAAAACACTTGGTTCCAACTTGGCAGAGGCACCGTACATCAGAGTCGGGCAAAAAGTAATATGATTACTCCTTCAGATTACTTTTGTAGGTATGTGTACTTTGTAATATTTATTACAAAGTACACATACCTTTGTATGTGTACTTTGTAGTACATTTGTATGTGTACTTTGTAGTAAAGTAATTTATAGAAGTAATCATATTACTTTTTGCCCAACTCTGCCGTACATCTAAGTACTGAAAAGCTGCCATTTATTATTTTTAGAACTCAAGAAGAAACGAAGGCTTAGTCTCACTCATGACGTCCACAAAAAAGACGCATATCATGAACTCGTAGTCAGCCTCGTCTGTAGCCTAGTTGGTAGTCACCCTGCCTACTAAGCTAGAGGTTCCGGGCTCGAATCCCGGTGAGGGCATTATTTGTGTATTTATTTTTCATAAATACTTTTCCTTGGTCATGGCTGTCTATGTATTTAAGTATGTATCTATCTATTAAATATATCATCGCCTGGTACCCACAACACAAGCCTTAATTGAGCTAACCGTGGGACAAGGTTTGTATAAGATGTCCCAAAATATTTATTCATTACAATTTTTTTCTTGCTCCAATAAGCTACAAAAACAAAGCTCCAGCGGACTTTGGCCAATTTACGTCAGATCACCCCATGTTTACAAGTTGATCGTTGGACTTTGATCTGACCTTTAGCAGATGGCGTGATCTGAAGCTTGTTTACGTAGATCTCAAGCAAGGTTGACCAGTGTCAAGCTATGGCCCCTCTCATTAGTGGTCGTTTGGTTTCGTAAGATAAGATGGACTTTGGTCGGGAGCAAAGGTCGTTCTTCAATTTTTGTGAGGACAGAAGATAACTATAATGAAAACTCTAAGAGAAGATAACTGTTGTATCAAACTTATCGAAGTTACGTTCTAATTGAACATCTTTTATTGGTATTTCTTTCAGAAATTGAAAGGAATCACAAGTAGTTGGTAAAGTAGGAGTTTCTGGGTTCAAAGTCAAAGTCAAATGATTCTTTATTCATATTGGAATAATCAATGATTTCTCAAATAATCATGGTATATTCGCTGGATGCGGGTGGCACAGTAGCGGCCATTGTGGCAATCATAGAGGGAGGCCTATGTCCAGGAGCGGACGTGCTTCGGCTGAAATGATGATGATGACAAGTATACTGGTTAGATTTTTAACCTAAGACGGATAAATGCAGGTTGTTTTCATATTATTTTCCGATACCTTAGGTTATGCATGTGTTCGTGATAACGAACAAGTTTCCTTATGGGACTCATATCGAAAAATAAATATTTTACATGAAATTTTGATCATTCGGTGGGACAACTTTGTATGGAAGAGTCATCTGTCAATTACGGTTTTTTTTTCAAGATTTTGATATTGATTTGAGTCACATAGAGAAAGTTGTTTGTAATCTAACACATTTGCTGGTGGTAGGATCTCGTGCAGGGTCCGCCGGGATAGCTACCACCGTCTTAGCCGTTAACCTGCCGCTATATACTAAATACTGTGTTCCGGTTTGGGGGTAAGATAGCCGATGTAATTACTGGCATAGAGGTAATCCATCTAAGTCCTCAGGGTAGGCAGCGCCTAGGCGATTTTTTGGTCACTATGTCCATGGGCCTCAGTTCCCGCTTTCCATCAGGTGGGCTAAGACAAGTGCTCAGTTGTCAGATTTCATCACATAAAAAAATACATAGCATACCCTGAGGCCTTAGGTATCTCGGTAACTAATTAAACGCTCCTAACAATGGTCCATTAACTTAATGAAATATCTTCTTTCATTAGATTTAATTGTTGTATTAAACGCGTTATTCATAGGCAAAAACTCCTCATTCATAGAAAAAAAACTTGGGTAAACCCAAAGCGAAGATGGGGACTGATTTTATTTATTTATTTTATTTTTATTTCGATTGTAACGACGTGGCCCCGTTGCGTCGTCTGATCTGACGTAGGATTCAGCAGATTGCCTCGGAATTGCTGAAACTCGACGCCCTTCGGCCAGAAGACAGCACTCGCGATGGTGTCCTGCAGCGGGCGCGGCACGCCTGATACCCACATCACAAGCCTTTAATTGAACTTACCGTGTGACTAGGTCGATTTGTGTAAGATGTCTCAAGATATTTATTTATTTATATAAAGAAAACGTTCTTCTGTTACCCACATCACATTACAAAACATATACGTCTCTAGACGTTCCGCAATTTCCGCAACAGCAATTTAAGTAATGGCCGTATTGTTGTATTGTAATTTCAACTAGTTTGCATTTGTATCGTTATGGGTACTTTTCCAAAGTTCAGTACTGGACACGGAAAGTAATATCGAGCATTTGGTCAAACTACTATAGCAACTAAGTACATATACATATTACTTTATAAATAAATAATAATAAATAAATAAATATCTTGGGACATCTAACACAAATCGACCTGGTCCTACGGTAAGCTCAATTAAGGCTTGTGATGTGGGTACCAAGCGACGATATATAAATATAATAGATAGATACTTAAATACATATACAGCCATGACCAAGGAACAAATATTTGTGATAAATAAATACACAAATAATGCCCTCGCCGGGATTCGAACCCAGAATCTCCAGCTTTGTAGGCAGGGTCACTACCAACTAGGCTACGGAGGCTGACGATATAAGTTCATAGAAATTTTGAATTTTTCGCCCTTTATCAGTGCCAAAAGTTGCTACACAAAATTATAATTCGCAGCACAAAAATTATCACGTTAAATTTTGTTTTGTACCAATACACTCGTTTATTATCTGGGTGCTTAGACAAGTTGCCAATCGCTAACGCTTAATCGTCAATCGTAAACGTAAGGCAGCTAACTGTCTTTGTCGCACTATGAAAGAGCGACAGAGAGGGAAAACTACGATACGCTACTAAGCGTTAGCGATTGGTAAATTGGCTAAGCACCCAGATCAGTTATCAAAAAGTTTGTACATTTAGATGACGTCCTTTTTTTTAATGAAAATTGGTAGGTCGGTAGAGTAGAGTCAATAATCAATGATGCTGAGTAAGGTCTTTTGTTTTTCCCAAAACGATTGCAGGGAACATTCCTTTTTTCTATCAAAAATATATAAAAAACTGATAACAAAAAAAGGACAGTTTCCTAGCATCAACCACATTTTGGGAAATGTGATCTTTTTCAGCATCCTGGACTCTACTAGCCTGTCAATATTTATCTGTATCAAACACGTCATCCTAATATTTATCTATTTGAAACACGTCATCGAAATATACACACTATTTGAATTTTTGGTATGAAGATTCGACCGCACCAATGCTCAAAAAACGTTGACAATACGGAATCGCAGTCACACATCGTAACCGTAACGTTTTTGCTGCAAGTCCCTGTCCCCCAGACCGCTGTTTATAATACGCAGACGGTAAGGAATCACAGTGACACATCGTAACCGCAACGTTTTTGCCGCATGCCCCCAGGCCGCTGCTCAAAATACGCAGACGGTATGGAATCGCAGTGACACAACGTAACCGTAACGTTTTTGCGGCATGTTCCCCACACCGCTGCTTGAAATACGCAGTCGCAGCGAGGGACTGGCGCTGGCGCTCTGGGCCATGCCACACACTATACATTTTTGACACTAACCTCCCAAACCGATGCTTAAAAGACGCTTTGATGCAGAATGCAAAATCATTTGATTGTGAGTGGATAAATAACGAGAATAGCCACATCAACATGTGTAGCTACGCGACACCTGGGGCCTATTTCTCGAAAGCTTGTAACTTGTAAGACAAGCCGAAATCCTTATCTAATTAATAGTGTTAAAAAGAGACTTCCACTTGTATTACAAGTTACAAGCTTTCGAAAAACGCGCCTCTGTCATTTGACCGTAGTTATATACAGAAAATGATCAACTTCGATTTTTTGTCAATGCAGACACGGCCAAACTCAATGTGTTAAAGATTAAGTCAGATTGTCAAAAAATCTAAGTTGGTCGATTTCTGCATAACTATTGTTATTTATTGCACATGACTGCGTTTCCGTACCGTCTGTATTTTAAGCAGTCCACCGTGAGTCACCTCCATAACTAAGCTTGCTGGCTTGTAAGATTGCCATAACCATAATATTTATAAAAACCGAACGTTGTACTTTGATACGTTCTACAGCGTGGTCTGTAGCATGCTCGCGCGCAAGGGCACTCAATGTCGGGCTATCTCTTATCGGTGACCTTTCTTTCTTTGAACCAGACGTTTTTAGCCTAAGTTTGGTCATTTTGTTATTTTTGTACACAGAACCACACAGAACCAATTGAACCCCAGGCCACTCGAGTTCCATCTCAGGGAGTAATAGTTTGATTGCAAAAAAATTGTTAATAATAAAAGGTCTTTAATGGGAACAAAAACGTCATGACACGAAGATAAATTTTGTGTAACAATGAAATAAAACTATAAAAACCCGGCCAAGTGCGAGTCGGACTCACGCGCAAAGCGTTCCGTAGCATTATCAATTTAAATATTATTAAAAAAATACAGTTAAATCTACCTACCTCAAAAACTATAGGAGATAATTTAATCAAACTAAAAATCGTTGATAGAGTTTATTAATGTGCATAACATATATTTTTCTTAGAATTTTATATCGCGTAGTTTAAAAAATGGGACACATTTTTCAGACTTTGAGAACTGATATCTCGAAAACGATTTGCTTAACAAAAAATGAGATTTATAAACCTGCATGTCATTTTCAAAGAGCTTTCTATTAATACTCTAAATCTATAATAATTCTTTCTGTTTTCGTGCAGTTCGGTTGTGGAATGCTCTGCCCGTTGATATTCGACGTGCTAAATCTCTCCCCATCTTTAAAACACGTATAAAAAAACATTACATTTCTTTGTCATAAGTTTGTCGTTTTGTTTGTACTACTTGTAGTCGCACCATTCTCTGTCATTATTATATATTTATATATATATATATATATTATTTGTATGTAGTAATTTATTTATTTTCTTTTATTTATGTAGTTTATGTGTTATATTTTACTTTTGTTCGCACCACCCGATACCATCACTATTTTTCGCCTTATCGCTATCTAAAGGTTGTCTGGAAGAGATCGCTGTTTAGCGATAAGTCCGCCTGTTGTTACCTACTTCCTTATTTTTTGTTACTATTTTCTTGATTTATTTTTTTTGCGTGTTTGTAGAGTGCAATAAAGTATTTTATTATTATTATTATTACTCCACACGCTTATATACAACTAAAAAAACTTTCTATCCCTCAGTTACATGTATGGAGGGCCCCCAGCCCAATGGTTTTTTTACAATTTAGTATCATAATCCTGTAGCGGTTCATACAACACATATCCTTGCTGTAGCATTTATAGTTTCCGAGTAAATCGGCTGTGACAGACGGACATGACGAATCTATAGGGGTTCCGTTTTTGCCATTTTGGCTACGGAACCCTAAAAACGGATAAACTCACGTATATTAATTAAATTTAAGTCATCGCGCCGAAGAAAATATTTTGTGTAACAACTTTTGGCACTGAAAAAGGGTGACAATTTCAAATTTTCTATGAACCTATATCTTATAAATTTGCCACCTTTTACTACTACCGAAGCTTGTTGGACAGTCTATACCACATAGTTTTTATGACCAAGTTTCGTAACAAATGACACAATCGTGATTTTTATTTTGATTAAGACCTGACACAACCTATGTACAATTTTTTGCTATTGACTCATAAGTTCACATTTCAGCCATTTCTTATCGTATGCGATTGCAAAACGTCATCCTGACTAAGCATGCTGGCAGATTAGCTAGCATGCATTGAACATCGAAAATTGTAAATTTCAATCATCTTTCTTGTCACTTAAGGCATGAGAGGAGTGATAGAGAAATAAGCTCGAAATATACGATTTTCGAAGTTCGCGGTAGCACTCGTAGGCCAAGTTTAATAACAGAGGCCCATTTCTCAAAAGCTTGTAACTTGTAATACAAGTAGAAGTCTCTTTTTGACACTATTAATTTGATAAGGACTTCCGCTTGTACGTATTACAACTTACAAGCTTTCGAGAAATGGGCCCCAGATACCACATTACTCGTATGGTGCGTTTACGATTCGTTGATCCTAACACATAGGTTTTTTCTTGTCTCTTGTATTGTCATCACTTCACTAATAGGAAACTTAATTGAAAAGACGTTAAGAGTGTTACTTTTAGGAACACCTCTACCAATTAGGTATGCAATTTCAAGCTCGCGATGATTCATATTCTTTTTCTTGACATTTATTTGTTTATTCTCACCTATTATTTATTGACTGTTATTTAGTTTATGCTAATATAAATTCTCATACGTAAAAAACGTGTTGAAAACTTGTATAATTTTGACATTTATGCAAGTTTTATACTATGACTTTTTTGTAAATATTATAAATTAACTTAATCTCAAAATCTAATGTAATCAAATTCTTTGTCAGGATCACTCAGAGGTAACCGGTTGCCAAACTACTAGCTACATTTTCGGTGTAAGTTATTTATTTATTTTATGAAACAAACAGTCGTTTACAAATATTGTTTATAAACAAAATTACCTTATATCTGAACCTTGAGTTTCATTAATTAATATAATACAAAGCAGGGAGTTACTAAATCTAATTAATTAGCTAGGAAACCAATTTGTTCAGTGTTTGCTAAGTTATAATACTTCATTTAAATTATCACATGATTCAGCTTTTTGTAAGCAACTCCTTTAATCAAAGGTTAACTGGAAGAGATTCCTTACAGGGATAAGTTCGTCTTAGTACCTGTCTAAATTGTTGTAAGTATATGTTTTTATGCCTGTATTTTGTGTACAATTAAGAACTTATTTAAATACCCAGGAGTCCCAGATCCCAGCGTAAAAGCATTTTCCCAACGTAAAAAAAAGGAGTCCCAGATCAGAGTGATAGGTAGAAAACTTTATAAATAGTAATAATTTTAATAGTTGACTACTCTTACTTATTCTTATAGACAAATATACCTATCTACTTAAGCAAATATAATGTATCTGAATACAATAGGAAACAAACATAACTCAGGAACAAATAAGTTTTTGCTTCGGCTTGTTTAAACAATACATCAAACAAATAGATTGACATTGCCTGTATTTGAATATAAGATCACCAGGATGCTTAGTCAAGTTGCCAATCGCTAACGCTTAGTAGCGTATCGTAGTCTTCCCTCTCTGTCTCTCTTTTTATATTAGTGCGACAAAGACAGTTAGCTGCGTTTCGTTTACGACTGACGATTAAGCTTAGCGATTAGCAACTTGTCTAAGCACCCTGGGAACGTAGCAAAAATATCATTCGTTCATGTCCTGAACGAAACGCAACTGGCTTTGTCGCACTAATGAGAAAGAGTGACAGAGAGAGAAAACTACGATACGTTACTAGCGAAAGTTACTAACATCTTGGCTACGCCCTCTGAGGTTCTACGGCTAATCAACTTTTTTCGTGCGGTTCACAAACCGTTTAGCCATTTCACGAAAAAC
Organism: Thaumatotibia leucotreta; assembly: GCA_025490895.1. Classification (NCBI taxonomy): domain Eukaryota; kingdom Metazoa; phylum Arthropoda; class Insecta; order Lepidoptera; family Tortricidae; genus Thaumatotibia; species Thaumatotibia leucotreta. The sequence continues at coordinate 11,659 of JALPQI010012026.1, forward strand.
TTCAATAACATTAAACAAGTTTCTTTTTCTATTGGCCGTGTGGTGACTGCAGTAAGAATACATTTTTCACCACTCCAACTCCTCCTGCAAGTGTCGTAAGAGTCGACTAAGGGATTGAAATGTCACTGACCATATTTGATAAAAGATTGATGATGGACAGCAGCGTCATCATAGTGGACAAATTACTGCGATTGCCAATCCGCTTGCCCAGGGTGGCGATTATGGGCATTTGTCTGCTAATGCGTCTATACGCATAGTTAGTAGGAGAGGCCTACGTCCAGCAGTGGACTGCGATAGGCTGATGGTGTATGGTTATTAAACTATAAATAGCTGCGACCATATTATATAACATGGACATTTAACGCCAGCTCAAAAATGCCCCCAAAAACAATTGTTCAATTGTGCCAAGATGGGCAGGACATAACCGTTGTCTTAACACCGCGCATATTTCGGCGCAACATCAAATGATTATAGAATATAGCCAATCAAAACTTTGATGGACCAATCACAACTATTTTTGACATTGAAATCCATTGCCCTGATGCATTGAAGAGGGGGTGACACTTGTCAAATAAAATTCAGGACCGTTTTTGAAAGGCAATTTAGTACGGCGTGCGGTTTCAATGTTTTATTTGTTCGTAGATAAGTAGAAACTTTCCACACGATCGCAACAATAAGGAAGCATCATAAATATTACAAAAAGGATTGACAAAGTTACATTCAAATTGGTAAATCGGTCGCGCGATCGCGACTCTGTCCTGCCAATTGTTTAATAGTCTGCTTCCGTTATACGATTACCATTGACCGATCAAACGTAGTCAGCAATGTATATTTTACAAGTTACAGGCCTCGCCAAGATGCCATTTTCTGCAATTGTATGACCATGAAGAAGTAATTAATATATCGTCGGGGATAGTGCAATAATAAATAAATAATAATAATAAATAAATATCTTGGGACATCTTACACAAATCAACCTAGTCCCACGGTAAGCTCGATTAAGGCTTGTGATGTGGGTCCTAGGCGACGATATATATAATAGATAGATACATATAGATACTTAAATACATAGACAGCCATGACCAAGGAACAAATATTTGTGATAAATAAATACACAAATAATGCCCGGGATTCGAACCCGGAACCTCCAGCTTCGTAGGCAGGGTCACTACCAACTAGGCTACGGAGGCTGCAATACCACGTAACTAACAAATTCAATTAGGTTCAATTTGAGTGTCAATTGTTTAAAGTTTGAACTCTATCTGCTTTGGTAGTTACGCGGTATTGCACTATCCCCGACGATATGAGATTGACAGATTCGTGCGACAGATTGACCATTCCTATACATTGTTATGGTCAAGTGACACGTAGCATGCACCTAAAAAAAATATTAATCTAATGCAGCATCTTAAAATAAAAGAAATAGGGTAATAGTACATTACTACCGAGGCCGGGAAGTGACTGGTTGCCGGCCGAATATATTTAAACGGATAGTATTCGTACGGCAACCCGTCACTTCATGGCCGAGGTATGTATAATGCTTTTCTCAAACATGCAATGAAATGAAACAAAAAAATGTATCTTCTTTCTAAGAAATTACAAGTCTACTACCTAGCTAAGTCTTTGAAACACAACAAAAGTCAAATACGACACACCTTATTTTTTTTAAGATTGACCTGTTTGAAAGTTGCAATTTTTTACATTTAAAAAGCGGTATTAGACGACGCGGTCGGTTGGGTCCAATTAATTGCATGCAGTGATCGGGGCCGACGGATCGCGCCGTATAATACTGCTTTTTAAATATTATTTTGAGTAGTTATTGTACATTTATTTTAAATTATATAATTTAAATACCTAATTATAACTGCAAAAATTTGCCAACCATTTTTTTTATACTTTTTTCATTATACTTTACTTTTTTTATATTACTTACAGATAATTATTGGCTAAAAGCCAACATGCCAGGTCACAACCCTATGTCAAATGAAAATTAAAATGAGGCACTTGCCGGCCTAGGCCGGCAACGAGGTAGGTACTTCCCGGCCACTTTTTAAGCACTTTTTAAACTACAACATTACTAAAACCATTGCTTTACGAATATTGTTTTCTAAAAAAATCAAACAAAATAAAATACATTTTATATCCAAGTCAATTCTCATGAAATTGACAAATTCTAGTTTTTTTTAGTAACAGTAACTTTGCGCGCCTGTTTTAGAGCTCAATATTCAGTTCGACGAGGGGTTACGAGTCGAAATCCTTTACAAAATCAATAAACTTCCAAATACAATAGAATTTCCATGTTTTATGTTCAGTACCTATGAATCTGACAGCTGTTTGGACTAGACGCCTACGTAGCGCCGTCTGGTGGCAGAAAAAATATAGAAAACCCTCATTAGAAGAACGATAAACAACGACAGTACCTTTGAAAGCGTTTATCATTAGTTATTTTTTTTTTGTTTTACGAGTATATCCGTAAAAACAAGGTGACTTTTTTGACATTTCTTAGTTTTTACTAACTACAAAGAAGGACATCTTAACAAAAGCTTGTTACCTAAGTAAATACTTCGTCATTAATCAGATACATATAGAAAAAAAAAACGAAAAAAAATATAGTTAACGAATAAATGACAAATAAAAAGATGAAATATAGTACTATGATATATCAATGACTAACTATTTGTATTTTTTACATAAGGCACTGGTCCCACCGCGAGCTACTAAGCTAAAAGATACGCACTCCCGTGTAAATAAAAGAGACACGGGAGTGCGTATCTTTTGTTCGTGCTTATAGCCCATAGTTCATAGCTTAGTAGCTCACGGAGAGATCAGTGCCTAAAACAATAGTTCCTGGCTAGTTACCTGAAAAAATAATCAATCAATGAACTGATTCTTTAGTCAAGTAAGCCAAATAAGCATTTAACTCTCTATTGCACCTCAAAGACAAATATAAAACAAATAATAGAAGTTGTTTGAAAGAGGTAAACAAAAGGCGGTCTTATCGCTAAAGAGCGATGTCTTTTAGACAATCAATAGATAGCAAATAAAAAAAGAAAGAAAAAATATTACATGTTCTCGGGTCAACTTAGTAGGGTTAGGTTCGGAGATAGTTTTTAATTATGTATATATTATTATGTATAATGTTGACATTCATAAGTGCAATGTAATAAATGCTTTAGGTATGCACATTATTTTTACCTTATTTCGATTAGGATTTTGTAGCCGAACAGCCACTTTTTTTGTTATACTTAAAACCGCTATTAATTCTACATATCATAGACTGGGCTGGGTCTGGCATGTTTTTCCGTTTTTTTTATTTATGACTAGCCACAACACTCAAAACACAAAGATACACGTTAATTAAAGTGTGTGAAAATTACTATATACATGACTATATACATGAAAATTACTATAACAGTACTAAGTGGTAAATAACAGTCAACGACATTATTCATTAATCTTGTCCTTACCAAAAGTGGTACGTAGTGGTAAAGAAAGAAATGTAGCAACACTACGTGAAACTTATAAATAACTAGGGGTTTTAAAATATATAGTAGGTTGTGTCGCAAGGGACCAAAATGATAAATTTTCAACGAAGTCGTTCACTGAAGCCCGAATGAAGCGATGGATTACACAAGAGAATCCCAAACGTAGTGAGGTCCTTAAGTGGAATCCTGAGCGTAATGAGGGATTCAAGTGTTAGCCCACGACGAATTTCATTTTGATACCTTGTGACACATACTTCTTTTCACACCACCTACCAGAAAAATAAAAGATATATCACATATTTAATATTCATGCAAATAATCATTTCTGAAGAAATCCTTATCAATTATTCACGTACTGTTTATTTTCATATTTAATTGTATTTTTTAGGCTGGGCAAAAGTTTTTGAACAGAAAAGTGCCACTTTGATTCCTCCCAGCAGGAAAGAAAATGCCCGTATTCGAATAGGTGGTGTGAAAAATATATATCACGTTTTCAATTTAAATATCATTCTGAAAATAATCGATTCAGATTTTTTTTAACAATTACGAACGTACTACTTTATTTTCACATTTTATAGTATTTTTAGGCTAACAATAGGAAATCCTTGAACAAAAACGTGCCACTTTGTAGGAGGAATCCTAGCAAGGAACAAAAGGCCCGTATTCAAATAGGTGGTGTGAAAACCTCATTTTATATGATACTTACCATATATTATTATTTCTGATATTGCCAATACAATGATAAGTGCAAAATGTGAAAAAAAAATAATGCATGGCGCTCTTATTCAGCCGGTTCTTATTTAACCAAAACAGCATATTGAATCTACGAAAACAGCGTATCCATAGTCATATTGCAAAACTTATATGAGACCCAATTCTTTTTTTTTAACAGTCTTCTATGGTTAAAATTAATAATATAACTGAAGAATTTTGGAGTCTCGATAAAATATACGACTTTTTCTTTTCCATCACTTAAATGACATACACCTACTATTTACTAATAGTATGTCATTACGATACAAGTGCGAAAAAAATTAAGTTCGAAACGAGTGGAGATAAATTAGAGTTACGAATTTCGTTTTCGCACGTGTATCGTACGACGACGTTTTTCAGTACATATGGCCCTCCGAAGATTTCGACCTGATGTAAAATTAACCACTTTTCGCACTAGCGCGTAAAAAAAGCTCCATATGTACTGAAAATATTATTTTCATATTAATTTGATAAATAAGTACATTAACGAGTCAACATGGCATTACCCTTATGAAATATGGGACTATCCCATAATTAGTAACTTTAAAAATCCGCTTCCGTGTTGTGGCGCGCGCGCATCCATAAAGTCAAACGACGAGTCGGATTCCCTTGCTTGTAAGCTTTTTGACCTTCGCAAGGCATATATGGCGACGCAGATTACCTTTCGTAGATTGCGCGTATGAAGCGTACAAATTTCTATACATTTATTTAACATTATTGGTGCGACTTGGCCGAGATTTTTATTCATGTGTTATTTGTATAACAATATACAGGGTGAACGATATATGAAGCGGTATCAAGTAGATTTTTTTTAAGTCTGGTGTCAAAGTAATAGCGGCTTATTATCGGAAATATGTTTTGAACACCGCATTGAAATCTTAGGCACGCAAAGATTTGGGTTGTAGACCGCAAACATAAGAACGAGACGGAGCTTCGGCTTATAATGCTCGTAAGAACCAAAAATGGCTGAAAACCGAATTTCACGTGTCATTGCTCCAGTGCAGTGAGTTTCGGACTTTTGATCTGGTCTATTTTGATGAGAAAGGTGAGAGCAATTAAACATGATAGTATAAATGAAATGAAGAAAGCAATCGTATTTTACTGGCACATACCACTACCCAGTGGTCACAAACGTGCTGCGAGCAAATATTTTTTTACCATTTGAAGACCATAGTCAAATTAGTCAAGGCAAAAGGTGGTATATTGACTAAAAGTAAGTTCAATCACAAAATTTAATGTTTTTCCTCTTGTTTTTTCTTACCTACTTATAAACAATAACAATATTGAACAATAAATAAAAAACAATTTATATATATAAATTGTTTTTTATTTATTGTTCAAATTTGCAATGCTCCATGCATTTCTGCCTACTAATATCTGGGTTTGTATAGAACATAAGATATTATTTTTCTCTTTCCAAAGACCGATGTGCAAACATTAACTGCGGGTACTGTAGCTCTTCATCGTTTCAAAGTACCTAATGCTCCATCTAGTGCGTAACATCTATCGGCCTAATTTGTTTTAATGAATTTAACGTGACAAGGTGCCTTATTCCCATTGTTCATCACATTTGTTCGATCCATTGACAAAAACGGATACAGGAATGAGAACCATATATAAAGGAAGAACATGACTGAATCGTCACACAACGGAAGATACAAAATGATGGTAAGTCATCCAACTTGTTATTTGATTTAGTTTTTGGGTCAAAATTCTTTTCGTTGTCTTATTTCATACCACTCTGTCACGCTTTAAGTTGCTGTTTTGAATTAGTATATAAAAAAAATCCGATGCACTTGTATTTCTTCTTCTCGCTAGATTTGAATCCATACATCAAAAATTAAAAAAAAACATCATCTCATACAAAAATCACCACTGCGTCATGTTTTTTAGGGACAAAAACCGGCCAAGTGCGAGTCAGACTCGCGCGCGAAGGGTTCCGTACCATTATCAATTTATTATTTAAAAATACAGTTAAATCAACCTACCTCAAAAACTATAAGATATAATTTAATCAAACCAAAAATCGTTGATAGAGTTTATTAATGCGCATAACATATATTTTTTTTAGAATTTTATATCGCGTAGTTTAAAAAATAGAGGGGGGGGACAAATTTTTCAGACTTTGAGAGCTGATATCTCGAAAACGATTTGATTAAATAAAAATAAGATTTATGAACCTTGATATCATTTTCAAAGACCTTTCTATTAATACCCCACACGCTTATATACAACTAAAAAAAAATTTCTATCCCTCAGTTACATGTATGGAGGGTCCCCACCCCAATGGTTTTTTTTACAATTTAGTACCGTAATCCTGTAGCGGTTCATACAACACATATCCTTACCAAATTTCGTTACTGTAGCATTTATAGTTTCCGAGTAAATCGGCTGTGACAGACGGACAGACGGACAGACGGACATGACGAATCTATAAGGGTTCCGTTTTGCCATTTTGGCTACGGAACCCTAAAAAATAAGACAACGAAAAGAAGTTTGACCCTTTTACAACACAATAAACAACTTTTATTTAGTTTTACTTTGTCTATTTTAAATTATATTTTTCTTTAATTTATTCCATTTCTTGGTTACCGATTGAGATAGAGATATTAAGTACCAAAATACTCATTATTTAACTTGAAGTGTTGTTAATATTGTTGTCTAGTCCGAATTCAAAATTATCGGCCCCAATTACACCATGGTGACAGATGCGACAATTCTAAATATTATACTATATTATACTGTTTCTCCTTTTGTTAGCGGTTATAGGCTGCGGTTGCTGTACGCTATCAGACGGGCCGTGTGTTTATTTGCCACCACCATAACATTAATTGCGACAACTTTGATAAATCAACTATTAAATAGCTATAAACATTACAAACTATAAAATTACTCATTTTTCCTTGAAACTGCTTGAGAAACAGAGCTAAATTTTATTCCACAGTTCTGTTACTGTTAACCGGGGACTATTTCACCATGGTGATTGGGCCGATTATGTTCAAAATAATTGTTTTTGAAAGTATTCTATACTTAATCGTAAAATTAATGTTTTACCTCTTATGATCCACTGGCCAACAGTTAATAGAGGGGGCACATTTTTTTTCTCAGAACATATTCCCTTAAAAATACTTTGATTGAGATGCGTATTCTTATTAAATTATACCAAATATTGTAAGAATCCTTTAAAAAATATATCCCCAGTTTAAGTATGAAAGTCCCCAACTCACATTTTATGCTAGTATGTACATTTCAATGCAAATGCATAAAATCGTTATTTTATCTCACAAGTCACGTTTACAAGCTATATTGGGTCCTTGAGCGAAATTAAATGTTCCATTTGACCCATTTTCCTAAATTCTCTTTGGTTGGATTATCTTTCATACTCGTATTACGTCTTATTCATCTTTATTAGTGTTCTTATTTAGTAAATCTACCCCAAAATTCCAAATACATTTTTTTGATATTAAACTGATAGGTATGTTTATCTAGATATATCAAGATAATATCTAAGTCCGTATTTTAGTCAACGTTATTATTTGCCATCGGATTGCCTTAAATATTTCGTATACATGCAACCTACTTGTATATGTACTAAAACCGAGTGGTCGAATGGTTTAGGCATCAGCCGCGATATTGCAAAAAAAACTTGCTTGTCCTACTTAGATTTTTCTCTACTTTTAGTATGTTAAAAAGACACGGTCGTACATTACGACACAAGTACAACATGAAATTCGAACCGAGTGGCGAACCTTGATTAAATAAATAAAATAATATTATATTAAGTATATTAAATATATAATATTTTAGCCTATATAATGTCCCACTGCTGGGAACAGGCCTCCTCTCATATATGAGAGGGATTGGGCTATAGTCCCCACGCTGGCCCTAAGCGGGTTGGGAACTTCACATACACCTTTGAATTTCTTCGCGGATGTGTGCAGGTTTCCTTACGATGTTTCCTTCATCGAAAGCTAATGGTAAATATCATCTGATATTCCGTACATAAGTTTCGGAAAAACTCATTGGTACGAGGGATTTGAACCCACGATCTCCGGATTGAAAGTCAAACGTCTAAACCACTGAGCCACCAACGATTTAATATAATATTTATTCGTTATTTAAACATTATTCCTTGTCCACAGCTAAAAGCGTTGGTCGCATTTATCGCCATCGGGCTGGCTACCAGCTCCCCGACTCCAGGTACCATTCTTACCACTTCATCATCATCATCATCATCTCAGCCATCAGACGTCCACTGCTGAACATAGGCGTCTCCTCTGGACCTCCACATGTACCGGTTAGATGCGACCTTCATCCAGCGTGTCCCGGCGACCTTCATAAGGTCGTCTGTCCATCTTGTGGCTGAACGTCCTACGCTGCGTTACCACTTATATTCACTATTAAAAAAGGTACGATCAACTCACATCATCAGTCTATAGCAGTCTACTGTTGGACAACGGTCTCTCCTTAGGCTATGCATATGGACGCATTAGGAGGTAAGTGCCCATAATCGCCACGCTGGGGAAGCAGGTTGACGATCGCAGTAGTGTGTCCACTATGATGATGCTGCTGCCGATCATCAATCTTCGATAAATAAATGGTCAGTGGCACTTCAATCCCTTCGTCGACTGTTACTCCACCCACGGAAAGAGTTAGGGTGGTAAGAAACGTCTTAATGCAGTCACCACACGGCATTACCAGCTGGCGGTACCAGCCTAGTAATTAATATAATTATATTTTTTTTTAAATACTGAATTATGCTAATTACTGAATGGTGAATATTCAATCTTATTTTAAAGAAACTAAGAGTCCGAAGCCTTCGTTTTGCGACAGCCAAATTACAAGTATGCGTACTTAGTCTCCTCGCGACGATTACGTCATTACTGAGGGCCGTGATATCATCTGGTGAAGATCAATTTCTCTTTCATTATTCTCCTCCATCTATCTCTGTGATTGGCTTCATGAATGGCATCATGGAGCCACTTGGTCGAGCCACCTTATAGAACTATGAACTCTTGGCCTTCTTCCTTCGATCTTCCCAAGGACCATCACCTGCTCGAGGTTGTGTACAGTTTTGCGGACAATGTGGCCGAACAATTCCAGGATCCTTCGCAAGCAGGTGGTGGAAAGCCTGTCCTCTATACCCAGCTCCTTAAGAAACGACTTATTTGTTCAAAATGCAGTTCATGGAATTTTAAGGAATTTTGCGCCAGCAAAACATTTCGAAGAAGTCCTTAGTGTCCATATTTCGGCACTGCAAGCAGCAGTTGGCATAATTTCTTTACAAATCCTACTATTCCTACATTGGGAGTGCGATCAACGCGACCAGATTCCGCCCGTTCAGTGAACTCATAGCAAAAGTGCGCCCCTACCGAACTTCGAAATCTGCTCAAGAATTTGCCTCTGTCACTCTAATTAACATTTTAGAAGTTCGCGGTAGTAGGCCTGGATAGGTAGACCTACCGACATATTCATATTCTAGGTAGGTACCTACTTCAAACGCGTGCGAAATATTCGAGTCGTGTTGTCTCATTGATATGTAAAAACATGCAAAACACGTGTGTTTATATGCAGTACTTCCCATTTTCTAATTACCTACTTGTGTTCAGTAATAAGTAAAATTCAGCGAGGTTTTTCCATGTCTAGTCACGGATTACCGTCCATTGTCAGATAGATATCTATTGTTCAAAAAAAACGTAAAAAATAGTCAATTAATATCATAAAATGCAAAACGAAAGGTTTTGTAGGTAAAAGTAGAAGAAAACTTTTCATTTGGTGCATTTTTATATGCGGCGGAGTCCAGACACGAGTAGGCGTGCATTTTTCCGAGCTTTTTGACCGTCACGTCGTGCCTTCGGTACTACCCGATGAAAGCAACGCCTACGGGATTCGTGTAATAACGCTGTCACCAAACTCACATCGTTTGAAACCCCGGGCCATGTATGGATACATAAATCATAAGCTTTTTCTTCTCAACTTACCCATTCACTATTTTCCTGACGTTTCAAACGTAACGTTATGCTCATGGTTGCCGAAATTAAGTTTGGTAGGTTTTCTGGTTTGGTTTGAGCTTTAGATGTTTTTTTACATGGTATTATAGTTTATTTACGAAAATAACCCACGTCACGGCTCACGGCATCTTCTACCGAACCACTATTTTAAAGTGTGGCATCATAAAAAAACTTGAATGATTTACACCTTTTACAATCGAATGTTGTTTACATGTGTGCGTTCGATTATAATAACTATACACACATTCAGCTCTATTCTTGTATTGTCACAAAACATATATCATGTATAAACATTATCATACCAAGTTACAAAATTTGTATCCAAGGTGATAAAAAATAAAGTAATGCATCTCGGGTGCCCGTTTTGGGAGTTTCAGAAAGGTCGATTTTTTTTAAATTACTGGTACTCTTGCCTACTAGATGCCACTTAATATAACTACTAAAAAGTTCTACTTCTGAAATTTGATTTAATAAAAAAAATGGCTACTTATGTACTGGCTTGCAATCAATGGCCACCTCATACAATAAATAACTACCTACAAACAGAGTTCAGTTTGGTATTAAAGTCAAAGTCAAAGTTAAAAATGCCGTTGACGTATGATCAGTAATATACTAATAAGTTAATATCATGGGAAAAGGTTAAACGTAATCAGAAATATTTAATACAATTTGTTTTGTTTCCGAAAAATAAGTCGAAAAATGCGCGACTTGTTTCGCTCCGTATATGAGGAGCTTCTTCAAGAGCCAATCGCCATGGCTGCGCGACGAAGACTGCGGGCCGTGTTTGCGTCATTTATTACTAATGTCAAAGAAAGAGGGGTTACACACTACACTCACTACGTCATATACCTACGGAGCGAACATGTCCAGTATTTTTCGACTCAATCCTTTACCTACGGGTGTCAACCAGAGTTGCCACCACTGTCAAATTATAGTTATACTTATGGTTTCAAGTCAAACAATACAACAGCAAAAAATATGGCCCCGTACGTAAAGGGTTAAAAACGTGAGTAATCCGCGTGAAATATAATTTTCTGCCCTCCGACCTGCAAACAGCATTTTTCCAGCCGCAGCGCTAAACTAAGTTGCCGCCTGCCGGCTTCGTTGAGCAGAAAAATAATATACACACCTCGGCCGTTAAATGGGAAAGCCTCGAATCAAATGTTTGATCAAATCACACGTCATCCGAGGTATTTCCCACATAAACGGCCTTGGCATGTAATCTACTATATCTCAAACATGCAATGAAATATTGTCTTTACGTTCCTTAAAATACACTCGGAAGTATCGCTTTTAGGGCGCAGTAACTCACTGGGATGGAAATGGAATTTCATAACACTTTTCAGGCCTAGGCCCGCAAAGTAACAATTTTAATTTCGACAACATTGTAATTTTTTTATACCTTTGTATGTTTGAGAAAAGCTCTATACATGCTCGGCGTAAAAATGGATTCCCGGCCTCGTTACCTATCCGGCCATACCAACTTGGCCAGAAATCCTCATTTTCCTGGCCGCTGATGTAATGTAATATTTACTAGGAATAAGTCTCATGAGAGTTTTGTGTTTAGAGAATAACTCTATTTCTTTTTCAGGAGGAAGCGGATGGCAAAGCGGCGGCGGCGGCTACGGTAGCAGCGGTTTCGGCGGCGGCTTCGGCGGCGGCAGCTTCGGTGATGGCGGGCTACCGTCGGTCGGCGTGGCGCGGTCGGCCTTCGGCGGCAGCGGGGGGTGGGGAGGATCTGGAGGTAAACTACTACACGGCCGGGTACCATGCTTGGTAGATATTCCGTTTATTCAAACTTGGGCAAACTCACTCCATCGTAGGCCACGTCTCTGCCCTCGGCTAGTCTGTGGTCATGACTAAGCTTATAATAAAAAAAACTAGTGTAGTCAAGATGCGAAATGCCAATCACTAACGCTCAGGCCTGCTACGCTAAAGATGTCCAAAAAATATTTATTTATTTATTATTTATTCACACGAAGCGCTTCGCATCTACTTTTTTATGCGTACTGCCAAGGAGTGAAATTCCTTGCCATCATCTATATTTCCTAGATCACATAACCCACATCATCAGCCTATAATCAGTCCACTGCTGGATAGAGGCCTCTCCTATTACCTAAGCATACGGACGCATGAGGAGGTAAATGCCTATAATCACCACGCTGGGCAAGCGGGTTGGCGATCGCAGTAGTGTCCACTTCACTAATGATAAAGAAGCTGGCTGCCTATCATCAATTTTCAATAAATAAACACTTCGAATCCCTTAGTCGACTCTTACGACACCCACGGGAAGAGTTGGGGTGGTGACAAATGTATTCTTACTGCCGTCACCACACGGCAACCCATCAACCCGTCAACCTTCAAGTCAAGGGTGAACAGGCACCTTCTGGGCATAGTCACTCCATCGTAGGCCACGTCTCTGCCCTCGGCTAGTAAATATGTGGCCATGACTAACCTCATAATAAAAAAAAACTAGTGCAGTCAAGATGCCAAATGCCAATCACTAACGCCCAGGCCTGCTACCGCGAATACCGAAGTTCGCAAATTTCGGGGATTTGTTTCTGCCACTCCAACGAAGGCGTCATTAGAGTGAAAAATCACCGAAATTCGCGGTTTTCGTAGTTCGCGGTAGGGCCGTTAGTGTATATGATGCCAAATGCCAATCGCTAACGCTCAGTAGGCGCATTTCATGAGAATGCCCGGTTCTTCACATAGTTACTTCTAGAAAACTTAGAAAAACATTTTCTGGCGAGTCTTAATATTATGACTTGGTGTTGTATTGATAGAGAATTTTCCATTTATATTTGTAAGGTAGCTGTCATAGACGAAATGCAATTTGTGCTTTTTTGCTATTTGTGTGTCGGTTAAGAATCAGTTTGTTTATTTCAACATTACGTCGACGTCACTCACTAACAGATTGTATTAGTTATCAATTTCTTGTCGTGTCTTTGATAGATAGATCATCAACATTCAATTTACCTTAAAAGTTGACTTACAGTGTGTATTTTTTAACAAGATGTCAGCTACAGAAAGTATAAGAACTGAAAACGGCCTAAATATAAAATATTATATATTATTATCTTGATAATTGCGTCTTTGTTTGCAATTTTGTAATTTTATTTTATGAAGAAAACTAGATCGTTTTAATAAGACCACAACGATATTGAATACCGAGAATTTTAATATCTTTGTGCTTAAACTATACTACTATAGATTGTTGACCCTAAGGGCGCTTTTACACCGAATCACACTCAGTAAGATGGCTATCATCCTTTTTACACCGTACGGTTGATTCTTCTTGTAGGTGCATTCCACGATAATGTCGGATACGTGACGCCGTTCTTCGCGTACATCTAAGAAATCAAAAAATCTTCGCAACAGATGACGATTGATTCAATCACCATTCGAATTATACACATTTATGTATCACCTTTTCAAGTGCTATGTAGATTTTTTATGTGACGAGGGTAGACAACTGAGCTCTCAGCCCACCAGATGGCAAGCGGGAACTGAGGCCCATGGACAGGGACAAGCCCAGTGACAAAAAATTGCCTATGCGCTGCCTACCCTGAGGACTTAGATGGATTGCCTCTATGCCAGTAATTACACCAGCTATCTAACCCCCAAACCGGAACACAGTACTAACTATTTAGCGGCAGGTTAACGGGTAAGACGGTGGTAGCTATCCGGGCGGACCCTGCACGAGGTCCTACCACCAGTTCTAAAATTTAGCAATAACTGTTTAATGATCCCAGCTATCCTTTTTTTATATGTCTGGGGAAAACGATGGTGACTGGTGATCATGTTTCTGACGGATATGGGTATCTATCTGGGGATTTATAAAAGGGTCATGAATGCTTAAAGAACAGTTCCTAGAATTTCACAAGAGAATAGCTCAGTTCTGTAAAGTTTTCTTCGGAGTATTACTCTTTAAAATTCCTTAACAGACCGTAAATGGGTGAAGAACAGTTCCAAGTTTTTTCCAAGAGAACGTTTCTGAAAACTTTTCTTTGGCACTTAAAATTCATGTCATTCACCTAGTTGGTAGAGACCCTGCCTAAGCAGGAGGTTCCGGGTTCGAAACCCGGCCAGGGCATTGTGTATTTTATCACAAATACTTGTTACTCGGTCATGGCAGTCTATGTATTTAAGTATCTGTATTTATCTATTTATTATAATAAGATTTAATTAAGCTTACCGTCGGACTAGGTCGATTTGTGTAAGATATCCCAAGATATTTATTTATTTTATTTATAAAATTGGTTGTTCCAGGATTAGGCAGATCTAGCGGTGGCTACAGCTCCGGGGGATGGGGCGGCGCCAGCGCGAGGAGTGGAGGCTTTGGGTCTGGCGGGTGGGGTGGTGCAAGCACCCGAAGCGGCTCTGGTGGGTGGGGAGGCTCAGGTAATTTTCTTTATACCACAAGTATCATTCTTTTCGTCGTTTTGGCAGCCTCCGTAACCTAGCCCTTTCTGTACGAGTGTCAACCAGAATGCCACCACTGACAACTTAAATTCAAACTTAAATAAACGTTCCAAATGAAACAATTGTAAAACTAATATTAAGAATCCGTAGAGAAAGAGCTAGTTGCTAGTGGTCCTCCCTGCGGGTTCTATGTCCCGCGAGGGCATTATTTGTGTATTTACTTATCACAAATATTCGTTCTTTGGCCATGGTCTATGTATTTAAGTATCTATAGGTATCCATTTATTATAATATGTCGTCGCTCGGTAGTACCGAGTTGAAAATATAGGAAAAAATCAAATATTTTTTTCGAGTATGTATGAAAACTTCGTTTTTTTTTCGTTTTTTTCGGGTTTTTGCAGAAACAATCAATGTCACTGTCTGTATTTTTTCGAAAAAATCCGGGATGAAACGGGATTTAATCCGGAAATTTTCAACGCTATTATATGTAGAGTTAACAGTACTTAGATAAGAAATTAAACACATTTTGAATATAAGATTTCTTTACGTAGTTTGTTACTCCGTTTTCCGAAATGTTCATGCCAGAAGGCCAATTTTGACTCCAAGATCGTTTAAAATCAAATCTCAATCATCAACTGCCTACTTCTCTTGATTAGAGAATATTATACTTACCTAAATTAATACCATGGATCCGTTTCTCGAAAGCTTGTAATTTGTAATACAAGTAGAAGTCTCTTTTTAACACTATTAATTAGATAAGGACTTCCTCTTGTATTACAAGTTACAGGCTTTTGAGAAATAGACCCCATGTGGCACATTATTTGATACCAAAACTAATTCCAGGCCCCGCCAGTACCAGGAACAGCGGTGGTTGGGGTGGAGTCAGCGGACGAAGCGGTTTCGGCGGCAGTGGCTACGGCGGCGGATGGGACAGCTCCCTTGGCCGGTCTTCGGGAGGTTGGGACTCCGGTCTAGGACGATCTGGTGGCTCTGGGTGGTAGTGCTGCCAGATCTCTCTATTAGAGTATAGGGTGTTTTTTTTGGGCTACTCTTTCATAAGAGGCATCAAAATTTAGTAATTTTTAACACATTAAGAAAAAATAAACAAAATAGAAATCACTTTTATATTTTACGGTTAATTACGCAAATAGGAGGTCTTGCGTCGAGTAAATAAAAAAAAATCAGAACACCCTACTCTCTAAGATCCTAACATGTAACGAGTACAGTGATAAGACTGCTTTTGGTACTTAGAGCTCTGGTCTCTTTGAATTAGCTATAATGCCGTTTGGGATGAAAACTGCACCAACGTTGAATCAGATTCCATCTCTATAGAGTATATTAATATATTTGGGATAATTTAAAGTAGAGGAATGCCAGATGTGATTTACGACGTACACAGAGTCAGTGTCTTTTTTTTTATTGAACTTCTTCGTAAAGAGTTTATACCGTAAACACTGTTTCATCACTATACTCACTACATGTAATCAAACTGTCGACTGTATGCTCGCTCGTGCTTAGACGATAATGTGCAATAAATTAATTACGCAATTTCATTTTGGTGTTAATTATTTCCATTTCCTAGCAGCTTACACGCGTCACATTTAAGCGGATTTGCGGATTACACAGTGCATGTTCGTTAGCTTTGCCTTCTAATAAGACCCGAACATAGTTTAAGTCTCTCACGGAGCACGCTGTGAAGTTGGATCCAACTACCATTTTCACGTGGGTAATCCTAGTCTGTAGTACCACAAAAGTTGTGGTTTTCCAATTTAGTTTGTTTGTTAAATTTACTTTACATAAATCTAATAGATATTATTTACTGTATTTATGTAAAGATCCTACATTTTCTCTATCAACTTAAGCTCGTTTATCTAATAGGTATTGTATATTACTTTATTATCTTAGTTTTATATTTAACCATGTACAGCTATGCTATTCTCTTATTCACACATTCGACGCTGCGTTCGTCAACGAGCTCGACGTCGAGACAGCCTTGTCTAAAATCATAGCTGTCATATTTGATATTAGGAATCGAGGCTGTGAGCGAGGTTCTGGGCGAGTTCGACGCCGTTTTTCGTTAGAGAATACGAAGTTCGTACATTAAACGTCAAACTCTCGACACAATATAGTTCCAGCTCACGCCGCATTCGTCGCCGAGCACTAGTGTCGTTTAAAGTACATTAGTGAATACCATTTTTAGGCTCGACGCTGCCGCAGCGCTGACACAGCGCTGACAGCAAGGCGGTTTCCTTAGTGAATAACACTGCGGTCAGTGTAGCGTTAATGAATTCCTTTGCTGAGTTTTTTTAAGCCATTATAATATATTGTCCTTTTTTTCTCTTAAGGTTAGCTGGAAGGGATCTCGTAAATATTTATGTTAACATTTTTATACAAATATAATACCCCTATCAATATTGTAAGACTATATTACTACTAATATTGTAAGTACTTTCAAAGTTGATATCTTTGTTATGTAGTTTTCGTTCAATGATTTATTAATTACGATTTAGGTACTTAAAGGTTAGTTTCACTGAAGGGAAAACAAAAAAAAACTATTTAGTTTAACATATTTTAAAGACATGGGTCTTAATCGCGTAAACTTACGTTTAATTATATCCTGACGTTTCGGGCATGACGTTACACCCGTGGTCGCAGGCAGACCCGTTTGTCTTTAAAATATGAGTGATAATCGTGAAAGTTTAAATCAGTATATTTAGTTTAACGATTAGTACCTCAAATACTTATTACCTTAAATTCAAAAACCACACGCTTTGCTCTACCTGTTACCGCATTTACGTGAACCTTTTAATTAAGCTGGTTTTAGAGCTGGCTGTGAGACACCAACAGGTGCCCCAGGTGTGACATGCAAAAGGCGGGATGTTTTACCTCAACTGTTCTCAACCACTACACTTCGCTTGAGGAAACCAGCGTAAACGTAGACCCTGGTTACGAGTACATAATTGTTATAGGTTAAGGGGTGTACCGATAAAAAACTGGTAATTACAAAGAAAAAAGTTCCGCTTATTTGTCAAAATAATGTTAAGTGAATTCTCTTTTAACATGTTCCTCATCATGGACTATAATGAATATTCTAAGCGATATTTTAAATGTATGTTTCTCAAACCACAAATATGTACTTTTTCAAACATTTATCGCTCTCACTACGATATACGAGTAAGACCAACAAATTAGGTATAACTACCGAACCATTTACCACTATTTCATTTGTTTGCAAAATACAATCCCTATAAATAACTTAAATTTAAACTTATTACCTAAACTTAAAACCCGATTTGAGTCGTGTCTTGCTTGTGGAAAAGTATCCATCACACTGTACAGCGAGGAAGATTGTCGCCTTCAAATATATCGAAGCAGCCACGGTGCTCAAAGATATCTGAACATGCACTGTAACGATACGTGAAAAGAGGCCTGTGTGCTTAGACAGATTGCCAATCGCTAACGCTTAATCGTCAATCGTAAACGAAAGGCAGCTAACTGTCTTTGTCGCACTAATATAAAAGCGTGACAGAGAGGGAAAACAACGATACGCTACTAATCGTTAGCGATTGGCAACTTGGCTAAGCATCCTGATCAGATATTTGTGAGCACCCTGGCCACTTCGATATATCTGATAGCGACTGGACAAGCCAAGACCCTTGGCGAAGGGGTCGTTCCCTCTCTCCCTGAGCCGCCATATAGGTATTTTTCAAAGAATCCGAGCTCCTTAAATCCTATTAGGAAAACATTTTTGGCCCAAAAATTACATACATTATTCGATTTTTCCAATCCGTTACCGCCAAAATGTATGAAAAAATGGTAACAGAATGGAAATAACCTTGGGATTTGCGAGTTCCTAGAATGGAATGGAGTCCCGGAATTCGAAAGAGCTCGCGATTCTGAGTGGAAATAACATTAAAAATTCAAAATCCAAAAACAAACGGGGGGGGTTTAAAAAAAATGGCCATGTGCCTGTAGTTTTTATTATAATATATTATAACAAAGTAAAATGTATACTGGTTATTCTATGCTGAATAAGAATACTGCAGTAATTTGGGACATATGTACTAGAATTGCACGAAAGGAAGGCACAAGGGTGTTACATATAAACTTGTTCAAGCAGAAATTAGACTTCAGGTACAGAAGTTCCGCACACTAGGGTACTTACAGGGTTGTCACCCGTACTATAATATATAGTATCGTACTATTATTTTACCCGACTGTCCTACCTATATAATGTACAATAACAATATAGTACGTAAAATGCTATTATTTTTATTATATGTTTGGAAATTTGAAACGGAAAGCTTTCGCGGAAATCGCGGCAACTACAATTTGATAAATAGGTGTACTATTTTTTTCCTAACTTTTCCTGTAAGTACTATATTTTTTTACATTTTTAAAAAAATACTATTTAATCTTTAAAAAAAGGTGGCAACCCTAGGTACTTAGTTTTACAGAATACGCAATTACGTACACGGGATAAAGGTGTTTACACACGAAGGAAGAAGCGGACTAGTGGAACAGTACGATTGGTAGGAAAAAGAAATGATAATAGTTTTTTTTTTCTTCTTTGTCTATGTGGACAGGCAAAAGCACTAAGCCATACTGCCTTGTCATTAATATTCTGAAATCATTTTCCAATCAGGTGCTATCTTCAGTATTCTAGAGTCTAGAGTAGTATTCTAAATCCAAGTCAGCATTACATTTTCATAGTGAATTCATCCGTATTTAATAGAAATAATTCGCGCACCGCTCTCATTTCTTTATTACCATTTAATTTTGTAGTGTTGTAATCTATCTTTTCATTGATTTTTACGGAAAATTGTCTGAATGCGATTTATTTGAACAACTAGCTAGATTTTAGCTAACCCAATTTTGATCACATATCTAGATACCAATTACATAAATGATACTACATTTGTAGATTCCTGTGAGGTGTGACCATGGTGAGACTTTTAGAAGGTTATTAGTTTATCGGCCGTCTGAAAATAATTGCGTAGATACTTAATAATATACAATGTGCCCATGAGGAAAAAAAATACTATCATATTCCTGAGGCTAAAAGAAGGCAGAAATGTTACGTGTTTTGGTAAAATATGCAATATTTTATTCAAAATACCAAAACTATTTTGGCATATTGAATGCTTCACTACATAAAATAGTATTTACCTAATTAATAAAAGTATCACGAAAAATGCTCTTTCAATATTTTTTTAAAGTTTTGGTAATACTAGATTTTTCTGTATATTTTATGTCTGTCAGTTAACTGTAACAAGACTAAGTCAACACAGTAACAAAATCATTTCTTAAAATGCATTTATCATTGCATAACGGTCAGAAAGGTTTGAAAAATATATCTTAAAATACACCGAATCCCGCAAACTTTATACGACATATTTTA
The DNA here is from genome assembly GCA_025490895.1 of Thaumatotibia leucotreta. Taxonomy (NCBI): domain Eukaryota; kingdom Metazoa; phylum Arthropoda; class Insecta; order Lepidoptera; family Tortricidae; genus Thaumatotibia; species Thaumatotibia leucotreta. The sequence continues at coordinate 31,734 of JALPQI010012026.1, forward strand.
CTTTAAATTTGGTAGAAATCCGTTGTTAAAATCTTTCCCTTTCCTTCACACATTGGATGTCGTTTTATTCAACAGAATAGCTGTTTATTCCCTTGTCGATCTTGACAACCTGTGAGTGAGCACACTCTATCAAGTTATAAACTAGCACTAATTATTTAATTAAGTTTCCTCCACACTCAAACTCTACGGTCTCCAAGCGAAATACCTGCAACACATTGAGTGCCTAGCGACATCTATCGCAAAAGTTCTGTATTTCTGCACCGACGTCCCATGAGGCAATTCATAGAATGTTCTTATCTGTCAGTTTGACTGATCATGCGCTTAAGTTTCGCCAGTAACACCCGTTTTAAATCATATAAATAAAATAAATATCGTGGGACATCTTACACAAATCGACCTAGTCCCACGGTAAGCTCAATTAAGGCTTGTGATGTGGGTGGGGTGACGATATATATAATATAATAGATAGATACATATAAGGTACACTCGGGTAAGATCGGCCTATTTCGGTGAGTTGAAAGGATGTCACAAAAAAAACATAAATTTATTCTCACTAACTTTTACCTGCTGATGTGTGATGTACCTACGTGATAAAAAAGGAATCAAACTTTCAATATAAATTTACTTTATGCCGCTCAACCGAAAAGCTTAGGAGTAATCGACACTCAAACTTGCACAATTTTTTTTTCAAGACACACCTCACCGACAACCTTCTTGGCTAAGATAGGACTAGTATCTAATTTCAACTCTAATATAAGGAGAAGAAGGTGTGGAAATTCATAGCTCACGACTGATGCGGCTGAGCGGTTGCTGCATACTAGCGAGAGGGGCGGTGTGAAATGGCGTCATGCATAATATTGCCAGTGAGAAAAAAATACTACTATTTTAGTAGTTATTGCGGTCATCCGATCTTACATTAGATCCGATCTTAGCCGGGTGTACCTTAGATACATAAAAACATAGACAGCCATGACCGAGAAACAAATATTTGTGATAAATAAATACACAAATAATGCTCTCGCCGGGATTCGAACCCGGAACCTCCAGCTTCGTAGACAGGGCCACTATCAACTAGGCTACGGAGGCTGATAAGTATTTATACTGACAAATATTAATACTAAATTTAATAAAGTTTTCAACACAAGCTGTATCGTGTGTTTCCCGTGGGCCCTGAACGTAGTTGAATAAGCAAACAGCCAGGGTAATTACTTGGAAATTGTCGCGGAGCGGCCGTGGAGATTTACTATTGTGTATTTTACGAAGTGCCTAACTTTCGGCTTAATAATTTATTGTACTGCAATATTTAGAGTATTAAGTTTTAGCAATATTGCGTACCACGCCGAATTTACTTACTGAAAAAACCCAACAGCTACGTATTATCATTTAATAATCAATATCTAGATATTATTCCGATAACGCGATAATGACAAAACAGGACCTTTCTGAGAAATTATGTAGGTACCACAGATGAGCATTACTTTTTATTTTGTCAATTCTCATAATTTCGAATTTATGGATAAAATGGTTATTTCTACTCAGAATGACGAGCCTTTTCGATCCCAAAAGGAAAAAAAATGTCTCGTGGATTTTTTCCTATTTTGTTACCATTTTCCATACACTTTGTATGGTGGTAACAAAGAAGGAAATCCGGAAATTTTGTTACATTTTTTTTTGGATCGGTAAAGCTCGTGATTCTGAGTAGAAATAACCCAAAATGTATTTATTCATTTATTTACTGCAAATACTATAATTATCTTCTACATAAAAAGTTAACATCCGTATGTAACCCTTGGAAATCAAATCATTGGGAATGTTTTAGGAAAAGTAAACCAAATTCCGTTCCAAATTATACTTGCCTTTTAATTACTCTATTTATTACTAACACACCCTCAACGTTATCACGTGTGTAATTACCGACATAAAGTCAACAATACCACGGAAATGCCAACCAAACCCTACTTGAGCTAACAAAAGTGATGGTGTTTACCAAAATTGGATTAAAATAGGTTTGTCATAATTATGTTTGGAATAATAATTATATTACGATACAAGTGTGAAAAAAATTAAGTTCCTATTCGCACGTGATACTACGTTTTCCAGTACAAATGGTCTTCCAAAGTTTCGACTTGAAAAGAAATGAACTACTTCTTGCAATTTTAAAAATACTATCTGTATGTACTGAAAATTTGTTTTAATAACAGGAGGACAAAAAGTACACGAATCAACTGATGATAAGAAATCACCTAATTCCTATGTACTATGACAAACACGAGAACAGAAACGATTGGATCATCCACGATACAGTGCATCGTCTTTGAGCAGCTTTAGCTTTAGCGACCTCTTTTACTAGCAGGAACACAAAAAACGGCAAATGAAATTTCATTTCCCACAATGTCGTAACAGATGTGCTTACCATAGAAAAAATTAACTGCGAAAGACTCTGGTCGTCACGGGATTTGAACCCGCTTCCTCTGGATTGCCGGTCCAACGAATTACACCAGACAACCTTCCGTCATTCATTTAATTTTGACGTTTTCATTTTGTTTTTTACATTGACTGCAACAAAGAAAATTATATAAAAGCGAAAGTACTGCACGACACTTCAAAAAGGTTTGTGATTTTGCGATTGACAGCAGTAAGAATTGGCTGAAAATAAATATACATTTCACCGTTTTATCACAAATAATTTCAAAGTAAAAAATATGGTAAGCATAGAACCAATGTAATTTAAGAAAGCAAAAATATTTACCTATCTTTATTTTAAAATATTTAGCAAACGGATTATTCACGTAATTTAAGTCGATAATTGCTCGACATGTTTCGATCCATTTAGAGGATCCTCATCGTGGAGTACCGCGACCAAAGCCCGAGGTGTCCTCGAATCAGTACAGTAAATTACGTCAGTAACCCGTTTGCTAAATATTTACACATGTTTGAGTCTCATGTTAGTTATAATTCTAAAATATTTCAAATTTTAGAAGAAAGAACAATTCGTCACATTCTTGTCTCGATATATACCAATCTGGAACCAAAAACAGAGCATAGCAGACACCGTACATCGCCTCATCAGAAACGCAGGACTATGGTCCAATCAAAGCTTCAGCCTAGATGCGTTCGCGAAGTTTGCAATCATCTGCTTCATATCCACGAATTTAACTCAAATCGCTACTCTGATCATTGAAAACGACGACTCCACGCGAATGTTCGAGACGTTTAGCGTTCTATCTTTCTGCGGAATGGGAAACTTGAAACTTTTCAACCTGTACTTTAACAGAAAACGCTGGCAGTTCATCCTTTCCCAAGTAAAGATTCTTGAAAATGAACAGTTGAACATGCAAAGCCTTGATATGGAAGACTGTTCTGAGGAGATAATCGCGAAATATACGAGAAGACATACGTTTATTACATCTGTTCTGTTGAGGTTGTACAGTATTACAGCAATCGTTTTTATTGCGACTCCATTTGTGGAGTACTTGGTGGCGGCAGAAGGGTATTACCCTCATATTCTGCCAGGATGGGCACCATTGGATAACTTTGGATTTATAGGTCAGAAATTTTAAATACAAAGGGAGGGTGGGAAAAATATCGTTTTAAGAGATTATTCACCAATTCAAAAAAATCTAAATGAGACTTTAGGCGAAGCCCATTGGTAGCGATATCGGAGAAATTTTTTATTTGTAGTTTTGTTTATTTATTTTTTCATGTACTTACAGTTTTCATTATACGATACCTGTATAATAAAAACTATAAACGGCATGTCAAACAAATGTCATCTATAGATAGGGTGGGCCAATGATGAATGCATTTTAACAGAGGAGGTCAAGACAAAAGTGAATTTATTACTGGCCCACCCTATATTTAGGACTAAAATGCAAAAAAAAATATATTTTGATAAACTTTTCCTGTACATTTTGTTTGAATTTTTATTATTGCTTATCATTGTCTTTCTTTTTTATGCCAATTGACGCCATTCCTATCCAGCATCAATAGTTTCCTAGTACAGACAACTTACAACATCGTATAAGTGCATGTTAATAAAATGCAATGCCTAAATATATATTTTTTATGATTACGGTCAGTGTGGGTAAGGCCGGCATACTTTATTTGGAAAGATTATTATTTATTGAATTACTTGACACAATTTTAATTAAAAAAATGCAATATCGTCCCACAAAACTGTTACAACAGTTTGACTGTGGGAGCGGCAATCTCAATTTTTATTTATTTATTTATTTAAACTTTATTGCACAAATAAATAGTACAAAAGGCGAACTTAATGCCATAGGGCATTAAGTTCGCCTTTAATTTTTCGCTTTTAATTAATTGTTTTGACAGGGTTATTCGAACTAATTGTACTTAATAATAACTACCACTACCACTTTTGTCTATAGTATGCTTCTTTAGCAGTCTCCTGAATTTATTATAATTTTGTTAATGTCTGATGGCTTCAGGCAAGCTGTTTAGTAAGTATGGAATACGCTTTTTCAGCGTTCTATCCCCATAATAATTGCGTATCCTTGGGACAAATAGTTTGCCAGTGGCCAATGCCCTAGTATTGTGAGTATGGTCTATAGGCTTCAATGCAGGGTACTTTAGGCTAGGTTCCCGAGAGCTATGGTTATTGGTCAGAAGTAAATATTTCGACGGCCCCTACGTAAGTTGTCGTAACTTGAAATTTGGGATTTTGTTTTTATTTCATAAAACATCATATCTTTTAGCAATGTTTCCGTTCCACGAAGAAAAAATTAAAAAAACCTATTACAAATAGGTTTTTGACACCCGAAAACTATCGTATCTTAAAAAAGCACCGTCGTATACTGTAGTAAGTGTACTTACGACAGTTAATACGGGGCGGCCACCCGCGCTCGCGCAGCGTAAGTGCCAGTTACGATCTTATACGCGGTGGAGCAGAGGTTTTTCGTGAGTGATCATTTTTTACCATAAACTAACAACTAGATGAGACAAAAATGGAAAAACGATACATTTTATTCGATAAAAGTAAGACACTGCATCGGCAACAAACTCAAATTACCTGCAAGACCAAAATTAATTTTTGAAACGGCCGTTGGAGTTAATAGAAAAAGTGGTCCGAGATGAAATAAAAGACGCTTCAGAAATAAAAATGATTTTAAACCACTAAGCAAAGTTTGGGTCGGCAACGCGCATGTGACACCCCTGGGGTGGCAAGCGCCCATAGGCTACGGTGACTGCTTTCCATCAGGCGGGCCGTATGCTTGTTTGCCACCGACGTGGTATAAATCTGTTGGATTTCACTCAGGAATCAGGTGCGAATTAATTAGTATGGATTTTGAATTTTTTTAATAATACCGGTGAATACTGTAGTATGTTATCACTTACCACAACTTACTTCGGAGTTTAAGATCGGTGTTTTGTCTTAAGTTTAACATACTACTATTTACGTTGGATTTTATTTATTTTTTTGTGTTGTATGTGTACTTAGGACATTTTTCGTCGGAAATTGTTTTTAAATTCCTATTGTAAGTGATATTTAAGACAGTATGCGCCGGATCAAATACAAAGTTACTACACTTCACAATTATAATGTTGGCGTATTTCAATAATTTCAGCTCATTATACAGGTTCGCCGCTTCCTTTTGAACCAAACGATAAAGAAATGCAGAATTCACTGTTTTAAAACGGCATTTTTTGTGATAGTGTTGAAGACAAAACAATCATATCACTTCAATCATGAAAGCCTGATATGACTGTTCTTTATGATTATAATTACGTTGAAAAACACTTAATATTGATCTCATATTTATGATGTAGTTGAACCTGAAGGCATTTTTGTTAACTGATTTTTTTTGTCTTTGCACTGTGAGAGAAGTCATTTCATTAATCTGCCATGTCTATGATGATAATTTCAAAATTACGTTTCTAATGCTGAATGACAGACTGTTTTTATGTACTAAGTGTACAAAATTATAATTAAACGGTTAAACTCGGTAAATGGTGGTCTTGCGCCGGCACTGATGTCATGTCCGACTGCAGGTTTGTGTCACCAAACACTACGTAACCAATCATTATTAGCTCGGAGATTACCGGCTTCCATGCCGTTGGCTCTGTCCAGCCCCCATCCCGATTGAAATTAATCTTAATCGCTCTGTATATCTTCTGTGGCAGGTAACATCTTTACCGTACCAGCATCCTCGCTTTATCAAAGCGCTTAAGAAATGTAACGCCTGTATCGTATGCGTCCACCACAGCCGAGTTGTCTATCTCCCTGTCCTTGACACTCCATATTTGCTCCGAGTCTAGACTCATTATGTCGTTCCTTACCGAAGTTGTACGGTATTTCTTAAACATCCGAGCTGCCAGTGAATTCCCGTCCTTTGGAGAGCATAAGAAATACTCATATTGGTATGAGGACGCAAAATGGTCTTAATGCTAAACCTCCGGCGTAATAGGCGTCCAATTTCGTTTGTCACTCCTTTAATATGAGGCAAGAATACTGGTGCCCTCTTTACTGTGTGGTGATTTCGAAACGTCCCTAAGCTCTTTGTACGCAGACTTCGTCACCAACCATATCTATTATCTATTACTCTCCAAGCTCTCCAACGTCTCGTCTCATCTGACATGTTGCAACATTTGTAATAATTTAATTAGATAATAGCAGGTAATAGGAGATACCTAAGCTGTGTCCAGCAGTGAACTGAAATAGGCGAATGCTGTGATGTGAATAAACGATATAAACTCATTTCGCATGTATTGTGAATCAAAGGACCGCGAGAAAAGGTTAAGTTTTCTACAGACTTTTTGTGACATATGATCATTCTGACCTAGCATTACTAACCCATCAAGAAAACGAAATGTGCCATCCACCTCTCTCTTAAATGTGGAATTTATTCTGGGATGCATCTCATTAAGATCGATAAGTAACACATCAACAACTCTATCAGGAATTATAGCAAAAACGTCATCCACATTTCGTAACCAGCATCTCGGTCTATTCGGACAACTCTCGAATGCCCTCTGCTCAAATTCATCTATGAAAATGTTAACCAGTAGCAGAACTACAACATTATAAGAGAACACTTTGGTTCAGTCTACGAATAATAATCCCCTCGCCAATCGAAATAGCAACTATTCAGGAAATGTTCAATGAATTTCATGTACACAGTAGGTAAGTCATTACGAGCTACAATATCTTTAGTTAGTTTTATGGGTGAATCACTTTTTTCTTTCTGTTATTGCCATGGTTACAGTTGCCTGAGTCACGCTGGTTTTATGCAAAATTACGACACTTAAATTATGCAAACACGCATGTAGTACATGTTTGTAGGTGGCCCATTAAGGAATGGACATACCAACACCAGAAAAATGCATGTTTCCATAGTTCAAATAGCATAATCTTGCATAAAACCAGCGTGCCTCCGGCGACCGTAACCATGGCAATAACATACAGAAAAAGGTTGATACACCTTTATAGTTTCCAGTACTTGCAAACGTGAAGCTACATCAAACTCAACTACATAATCTCGTCTTCATTCAACACGACATTTTCCAGAAAATGTACACTAAAATACTGTACCTGATCTATTTTTTTAAATAAAACACACAAAAAACTATTCACCTGCTTAAATTTCTCAAAATATTCCATCAGGGTTCCATAAAATTCCTATTCAATTGTTTGTTAAATGGCATAATATAGTAACTAACAAAAAGTTTTTTAACGTTTCCGCAAAATAATGTAGTAAATAACAGATACGACAAAACTTACACGCATAATTCCGACGTATTTCGTAGTATGTATAACTTACGATAAAATACCATTTATGACCACCAGCGTAAAGTGAAGTTAGTAATACATACCACAATTTTTAGATTCTTTTCTCCGACATATACTGTGGTAAGTGCAATTCCGGCAAAAATATGAAATATATCAAAAAAGTAATTATATCATTATAAAGACAGTATCTTTATTAATGTTTATGCCAATTTTCAAAGCAATCCGTTGAACTATGTGACCACCATACACATTCAAAACTTTAAAGTGCTCTCCTGTAAACTTGCTATTTTCGACTTACGACAACTTACGTAGGGGCCGTCGATTTATGTTTTAAGCTTACTGGTAAGATTTTGCAGATATTGAAAAGTTGTCTATAGTTATCTTTACATTTATGTTTAGTTTTATTGCTAACAAGTAATTTTAAAAATCTGATTTGCATGGCTTCTAATTTATTAATATTGGTTTTAGTGGTAAGTTCATAGCTGTCGAGAGCATAGCCAAGTATAGAGTCGACTAGGGACATGTACAAACATTTTAATGTGCTAATAGGAACTCTAAATCTTAGTGGTAGAATTTGCCTAGTAAGATTCTAAGCTTTTCGTATATGTAGTCTACATGATATGACCAAGAGAAGTAAGTGTTCGTCTACTTTCATGCCAAGGTAAGTGATACATTTTACTTTTTGTATGGGTAAACAGGTGCAGATTGACAAATTATTGTGACGGCATGGATAGGTATGGGCATATAGGAGCGGATCGTTAGCATTATTGTATGACGAGTATGGAGAGTGTGGAGAGTGGATTAACAAGAACTTAGTTTTGTCAGAGTTAAGAACGATGCCGTTGTCGTGAGACCATTTGACGACAGCATCGATATCTTGCTGCACGAGTCGGAAAGTGTCTTCAAGGTCAGCGCCTGCGCGCAGTGCGCAAAAGTCGTCTGCAAACATGTGTGCTGAACAGTGCTGAAGCACACCACACAAACTGTTGACGTGCATCAGATAGCAAACAGGACCACATCCTGATCCTTGAGGCACCCCACACTCTACCGTACACTCACGACTAAGGGTGTTCCCAACTCTGACTTTAAACGAACGAGAAGTGAGATAGTCACGAAACCATTGGTTCAGCGGCTCGCTCACCCCACAACCTCTCATAGCTTTTAACAAGGTATTGGAATCAAAGTGTCGAACGCCTTTTTAAAGTCGAAGAATACTGCTAATAAATGATGCGTCTTATATTGTTGAGTTATGGGTGGAAATCAGTTGATAGACGGACTTTCCTGTTGGACGGTCTTACCTACATTGACCTTATTACTTTTTTAATAGAATTTATATAAGTAT
>JALPQI010012027.1:0-36941 GCA_025490895.1 Thaumatotibia leucotreta
CTCGGGATCGGGACGAACTTCCCTGTGCACCAGCAGACTCTTGCATAATTCTAACAGTATCTCACTCGTAACTTCAAAAACACCAGAGATACAATTGTTTGAAATTTAGTTGTTTCATTGTTCCACAACTTACCCTACTTACTTATCCGTTTTACAATATTATGGATAACATAAAATATTTTTGAGCTGTGATTCACCCTATCAAAGATTAAGTAGCTGAACTTTGTAAATAATACGTAATTTAATCAAGAAACAAAATCCAGGCTTAGAAAGGATTTGCCTTCCTGCCAGATTAGTAGTAGAAAAATTCCATTTCTTCAATTAGTTACTATATAGTATATATATACGTACCTATGTTTATCCGATGTGAAGTAATTTCACACCGCAATTTATTTGCCCGTATCCATAAGAATGATTTACTAGAATATTAGTTAGATACGAGTATACTTACTTATGTCATTTACCTTAGATCTACGTATAACGTATAACTGTCTTACTTATAGAAATAAGTAGCTAAATCTGCTAAATATTTGCGAACAATATTGCGCCATTTGACATAATAATGATAGTAGTAATCTTATAGTGATAAGATAGCTGATTATAATTTGTATAATTTACTAAATCACCATCAATCATTATTTTATTAACTAATCACAATCAATCTCCCCCCCCCCCCCCCTTAAATATCCATTTTATTCAAGTCTTTAGTATTTTGTTGTTATAGCGTCTACAGAAATAAGAGCATCCTGTTGAAAATCCAAATCCATTTCCAATCAGCAGGTCATACCTACTCGTACAGTGTTGTTTAGAACATGACGGCGACTATTAATAAAAAATACTTCATAATAATAAATAAAATAAATAGAAAGAAAACAAAACTTTTAACAGATTTTCTCTCAATGATACCAAATATATTTAAATAAAATATATCTTCGTCATGGTTAGTTTATTGATAAAATAAATACATATGCATCCAGTATTTTTCAATAATCTGACGGACTTAATTTATTTTTTTAGGAAACTAGCCAATTGCGAGGGATATGATATAAATCAGTTGTCAAAACAATTGCCGACGGCCGGCTGGCCCCTTGTCCGGCTGACGAGCATGATTGATCTCGATTGTCGCATTGTGTTGTGATGTCCTTTTGTCGTAGTCGTAACGAAGTAATCGGTCCAAGCGTCCGCTGCCCATTCCCATTGCTTACCAAGAAATGATCAAAGGTTATCATTGTAGGGGTCGGGACTATGGGTGCAAAACTTTAACAAAATTTCTTAATTGGACTTGACATAGCACTTACTTCCATAAAATATACATATCTACACATTGTAAGTTGAAGATTCCGAGGTAGGGAATAAAATTGGATACAGATTTTTCAATAATATTCGTATTTTTCTTGGCTAAAGTGTTCCCATATGTCAATTTAAAAGTTTTGTTAAAGTTTTACACCCATAATTCCGACCCCTGAATTTATCAGTATAATTTATACCTCGGATATTTGTTACTCTTACTCATGACAGTAAAGTTAGTGATTCGTATTTCATCGAAACATACTACCAAAGTGCCATACTCATATTGAGAGAATAATCGTAGTAAATAAATTAAAAGCTTAAATAAGAAACCTAGGTACAACGACGTAATTTTTCGCGTTAATAAAAATGGCTTTCACATTTGTGTTTTTCCATACAGACTAAAATATATTGTGGATGTTATGAAAGTTATGAATTAAAATGATTACCTAAGCATGTTCTGTAATATTGTTCACTTAAATACCTATGGTAATTTAGTTACGCACACATCCAAAATATTTCATGTCTTTACACATGATAAATGTCAATGGACGCTGATCTTTAGTTAGTATGAGTATCATTATGAAATCAGCTAATCTGCTGACTAATGCATCTAGGAACTTGAAGTTACCTAATCATTATCTAGGTTTCTTTATAGCATCCACCTGTGCCATAAAGTCTGTAACGGATATATTACGGATATATTGTAATGTTGTCAGTTTGGATCGCAGGTTTCTGTCGGAAACCAGTTTTGTTTACAACCAACATGTAAAGTAGGCAAACCTACTTAATAATTGACGTCAGATCCAGCGCGAGATACTTAATTAGCCAGCCCATCACATATTTTAGAAAACAAACACGTAAAATCTACATAGCGTGTAACGTCTAAGCTACTATTAATGCATTTTAAATTATGCTTTAATCCAAACCTTAGGCATCATCAGTACAGTCGAGGAAATTGAATGTTTAACAGTTTATGGCCAGGGCTGGGCAGTATTTCAATTATATGTATTTGAAATACGTATTTAAAATACAAATACGTATTTTGTATTTGTATTTCAAATACTCCTTGAAGAAGTATTTTGTATTTGGTATTTCAAATACTGCACTCACGTGTATTTAGTATTTTATATTTTAAATATTTTAAGCTAAAAAATACTTTTTTTACAAAATACATTTTATTGAATTTTATAATCGTATAACGGAACGTTTTTAGAGGCCACTGTGGCAACTTCAACTGTCATTAACTGATCGTTACGCGGGTTTTCTGTTTTCTGCTAGACGCAAAATATTTTAAATTAAAGAATCCTCTGTATTCCCTGTGATCCTCTGTGAGTTGTGAACCCTAGCCTTCTGAGAACGAATGCTGCAATGGACGAGGACGATCAAATTCAATTCCCATCTACGTCTTCGATGCCGGACGACGGCGGCGATAGAGCCGATAGAGTAAATCAAGTGTATCCTTTCATCTTAACTGGAGGAAAATATTTCACAGTTTCAACTGTGACCAGCAGCAATAACAGCGATAATGTACAGGCAACGTGTGTGAAATGTAAAACTATAATCAAAGGTAGTTTAAAGGCTACAAGCAATTTCAGGCTGCATTTGAAAGTAAGTCATGAATGTATATGAACACTCTTACATATGATGTTATTTTCGTTTATTGGCTATTGACACTATTGTTCTGTGATTTCAGAGAAAACACCCTGATGATCTGATTGACTATGAAAACAGCAAAATAAATCAACATGTTCCTGGTAAAAGAAAACCGCCAGTACAAAATGAAGATAAAAGGAAGCAAACAAAACTAGATTTTACATTACAAAAAGATACTGAATGTCAGAAAAAACTAGATAGGAACATTATGAATTATATTGTACAGAGTATGAAGCCCTTAAGCACTGTAGATGACCCCAATTTTGTGAAGATTTTTACTGATCTTCCACAAAACTTAAATGTAATGTCAAGAAGAACATTAGGAAGAAAAATTGAAGCTAGTAAAAAAGAAATCATGGAAAAACTTCAAACTATTTTGAGTAATTTGGAGTATGTATCAACCACTACTGATATATGGTCTACTAAAACAAGGAGCTTTCTCGGTGTAACTGCACACTGGGTAAGATTTCACATATTTCTCTTCTAAATGCAAAATCTTTATTGACTGTATTCATGACTACACATAATTTTGATAAAATCAGAATGTAATGAAACAGAATTGTAATTAAAATTAAAGCAATAATTATTACTTTCATTTTCAGATTGATACAACCTCGCTGGAATGTATGAGCTGTGTATTATCATTTGTCCGCTTTAAAGGATCACATACTTATGACAAGATTGCTGAAATGCTTTTTGAAATTCAGTCTTCTTTCAAATTAAGACATGAACAAGTGGTATCAACTACTACTGACAATGGGTCAAATTTCGTGAAGGCTTTCCGAGAATTTGGGTTCACTGATTATGTACCAGATTTTGCTGATGATGCTATTGAAGGTAAAAAGTAATAACTTTGATTAGGTATACATATCTAAAACTTTCATTATTCTCCAATTCCTTACATTATTAAGTTAGAGGTATTACACCTTACATCTCGGAGTAGTATGCAGCACAGCACATACCTTGGTGATTTTTTATTTGCTTAGGTCCATGGGCCTCAGGTTCCACTTTCTATCAGAACTAAGACCACTGAGAGATTGTCTGCCTATATTTATGAGAAATAAAACTATTGAAGATAGTTCAAATAGTGTGCTTTCATATTTTCAATTATTTCAATCAGCATCTGAAAATTGAAATTTCATAGTGTTTCAGCAAATTATAACCAATACATATATTCTAAATCTGCTGTTTAAGCTGTTTTTTCTGACGTTGGTACTTTAACTCACTATTTTGTTTGTTTTAGACATTGATATTGTAGATGTTGTAGCAGAATCAGCAGCAACTGCCTCTGACATTCTATATGAGGAGGTATTGTTACCAGTAAATATAACAGAAGAAGACAGTACGGAGAGAGAGTTATTTTTACCTAGGCACCTCAGATGTGCCAGCCACACTTTAAGCCTTTTGGCCACTACAGATATGAATAATTTCATTAAAAATTCGCGTGTGAGCAGAGTTCACTACACAGCTATTGCTAAATGTACTTTATTGTGGAATATGTCCAGAAGGCCTAAATCTGCTGAGATTATAAAAGACTGTCTTGGACATCAGCTAATATATCCTTGTCCCACAAGATGGAACTCTCTATACGATTCAATAGTGCAGCTTATGAAAAGTAAATTAAAATTGAATAACTTATTTGACAAATTGGGGAAAAACAACACTTTTACAGCTATAGAATTCGAATACCTGGAAGAATTTATAGAAGTGTTGAAGCCAATTGCCACAGCCCTGGATTACCTTCAAGGCAACAATTGTTATTATGGCAAACTCCTGCCTACTTTGATGTCTGTAAGAACACGATTGGAAAGACAACAAGAGCGAAATTTGAGGCATTTTACTACAATTGTACAGCAATTGAAAGAGAGCCTTGAAAAACGATTTGAACAGTTTTTCAAATTATCACCAGAAGTAAATGGTGCCATATTGGCATCTTGCTATCATCCCAATTACAAAATGAGGTGGTTGCCTGAAAATATAACACCAGAGGAGAGACAAAGAATTCAAAATCTTGCATTGCATGCATTAGAGGCAAATTATACGAAACATGAATTAAGTGACATCATGATGCCAGGGAGTGGTAGGAGTAGCAGCAGTGCAAGTAAAGAAGATGATGATTTTATTGTTTTTGTAGACAAGGACAATCAACCACAGACATCAAAAGTGGAGTTGGAATTAGTCTGCTTCTTAAACAATAAAAACAGACAGCTTAATATTTTGGAACAGTATCCAAATATCAAAAATGTTTTCAGGCAATTTAATACAAGCTTGTGTTCGTCAGCACCCGTAGAAAGATTGTTTTCCTTAGCAGGATTTATTCATTCTCCAACAAGAGGCAGTTTATCTGACGGCATGTTTAAAAATCTTGTATTTATGAAAGGTAATTCTTCTTTTACTAATTAATTAATTAATTAAATAAAAAAAGCCTTTATTTACTGGCAAGACTCTTTCCAGTCAATTTTCTAAAATTCCTTAATACTTGCTGATTAAATAGTATAATATAATATATTTGTTGGGCTCGGAGCCAGAACTAGCGTCAACGCCCTTTTGACGCAAATTAAATTGGGTAGTGAATAAAGCCTGCTAAAGAAAAAATGTAATGATTATACCTATAACATAAACATTACTCTATACTTGTATCTAAATTGCGTTTTATAAAGTTCCTGAAGGTGAAGCAGATAATATGGTTGTTCGACTGTATTTTGTAATTTGTATTTTAAATAAAAAGCCTTAAAATACTGTATTTTGTATTTCATATTTCAAATACACAAGTATAAAATATTTTGTATTTTATATTTTAAATACACGCAGAATAGTATTTTGTAATTTGTATTTTAATTAAAGCAAAGCATGTATTTTGCCCAGCCCTGTTTATGGCTCACTTTACATTGGACGTGCTTAGTACATACAAAATACCAAATTAACTTGAACCGCAAAGTGCTAAACATTCAATTTCCTCAACTGTACATTTTAGAACTGAGTAATCTAAATAGGCATGAGTAGGTACGTATGTAATTGACAACGCTGTCAATATGCTCAATTCTGAAAGATAGTATGTACAGTACACTCAACCAATTGAAATTTGGCTACTCTAGAACCATGTGAAAGTGGCAAATGGTAAGAGATTTTTTACTATCTGATTAATAACGTCACTTCGACAAGGTTCCTGAGTGGCCTAGTGTTTCAATTGGTTGACTGTACACTACATAGAGTAGGTAAATTTTAATTGTAATATATTTTTAGGCCTTCGTTTTACAGACCAGGCACAAATACAAAGTAAATGAATGAGTAAGGTTGACAGCGCAAGGAAAAGTTGAATAAATTTAAAACATTTTTCCCCTGTAATGGTATAAAAGCTTCCAGCCACCACGTTTTTACGAAACTTTTAACCAATGAATCGTAGAATTCCAATCTGCTGCGCAAGTTCAGCACAAAGCGCTTCAACTTTTTTTTCATTTAGAACTTTTAATTACACACTCTAGAAAATATTTTTCACGGGAAAGAACTAATGACAAAAACGAAGCCGGCTATTCAATTGAAGATTCTTAAGGAAGTCTTATACAACTTATAGGCAACTCTATCAGGTAACAAACATACTTGAAACTAGAGGTGTGCGCCGGCACAGAAATCGCCGGCGGCGGCGCGCCGCAAAATTTTGCCGGCGCGGCGGCGCCACGCCGGCGTCAAGGCCGAATTATTGCCCTATACGTTCATATACAGGTCGTCCCACGGCGATGCCACATGGAGGGAAAGTACCTTAAATATCATAGATAGCGTGCTTTGCTGAAAGAAGCCTTTATTTTATTTTTAAGACTTAGTAAATTTTTTTTGATTTTTTTTAAATGTATGGAAAAAAAATATCGTGACTTCGGAAAAAAAATACCTCAATTATTGGAAATGAACATCTTACTTAAAGAAAACAATAATTAAAAAGACATTATTTCGATTTAAAAAACGAGTACAAACTTGTTTTAATTTTTTTTGAAAAAAATTTGCATGTAAAACAAATTGTGACATCGGAGAAAAAATACCTTAATTATTGTAAATAAACATCTTACTGAAAGAAGACATTATTTCGATTTAAAAAACATTTTGAATTGCATTTAAATAATTTCATGGTTAACCCGGGAATCGAACCCGCTACACGAGAAAAAAATATCCTGTAGCTTTGTCATACCAATCGAAAGAATTCAATGTGAGAATTATTTTTTTGCTAAATAACAAATAACATAGGTCGGAAACAAAAACTACAAACAAAAAATACGCTATCTATGATATTTAAGGTACTTTCCCTCCATGTGGCATCGCCGTGGGACGCCCTGTATAAGAATGGGAAGGTATTAAACACCTAGATATAGTTTAGGACAAGTTTATAATTTAAAAAATAAACACATAAAAAAAATATAAAATTGCATTTTATGCGACAATTGTAATTATCGTGTACGAAAATTATTTTATTAACTCGCAATGGGTCGAGTCATGACATTTTGTCTACACATCTACAGATTCCCAATACTACACATTCCCAATTGTATTGATTCCCAATACTACAGATATTGTCAATCCCAATAATACGAATTTCGAAAGCGACAAATACCCAACACTACAGATTCCCAATACTACGAATTCCCAACAGGTACTCCAGATTTAAAATACTACAGATACCCAGCTTTACAACCTCTTTATAGTACCAACCATCATCACCCACACTGCTAATCATACATCGGTGTACACACGAAAATATATTTTTCCTAACTAGTGCGCAAAAACGAACTTTGCGCACGCTTCGCGCGCGGTAATTTCTATTTTTGACGCACTTGTTATGAAAAAAATCGTCTCTTACACGTGCAAAAACTTTCCCGCTAGTTAGGAAATTAATGTACTAATTTTTCCATTTAAAATCTATTTTTGCATCGCGCAGGTCGGTATGATTTGCTTCGTTTGACGTTATTATTTATTACAAGTTTACAAGCCTACAAACACTGCAAAAATAGCCAAATTTTGAATGCGTTTTAATGTACTGATAAAAAATATTTCGTATACTGTCCAAAAAGAGGAAACATACCGACATGAGAAGTATCTTTCTTAAAATGCTTATGAAAAATTTTTTGTCACAAATTGGTATATTTTTGGAGGAGGAAACAGGGGACAAAAAAACCTTGTTTTCGCTTGTTTATCAGGCGCTTGTTTATCAGTTATATATTTCTAAGCCGTGCAAAGCGACAGCAAATTTTTCAAATTCCAATTTTTTAGCTCACATCTCCTTTTTTCTTTAAAAATTAAAAATATCTTATTCAAGAAGCACAAAATCATCAATGGCAAACGCTTAAATTAATAGAATCAGTTAATAGACAGTCACTAAGCCTCCTATGGTGGCCTAACGTAGATAATGAAAAAACATCCACCATCATCATCAGCCTATCGCAGTCCACTGCTGGACATAGGTCTCCCCAATTTCACGCCACCGTTTTCGTTCATTGGCTGCTCGCATCCAGCTCCTGCCAGCCATCCTACGCAAATCGTCGCTCCACCTTGCCTGAGGGCGTCTTACACTACGCTTGCCGAGACGCGGTCTCCACTCAAGAACTCGTTTACCCCAATAGTTGTCGGGTTTACGGCTAATACGGCCAGCCCACTGCCACTTCAGCTTGCTAACACGGTGGGCTATGTCGATCACTTTGGTTCTCTGCCGGATAACCTCATTTCTGATTCAACCCGACCTGATTCGGCCCGCAAGGAGACGCCGAGGATAGCCCTTGCCATAGCTCGCTGAGCGACCTTGAACTTGTGGACCAGCCGTACCGTCAGTGTCCACGTTTCGGCTCCGTACGTCACGACGGGTGGGACGCACGTATTGAAGTGTTTTGTTTTCAGACACTGTGGGATCGACGATGTGAAGAATACAATATAATGGAATTCTGTAAAATAAATCTGTAAAATTGGGAACAATTCTACTCGAGTAGTGTGTTTTTTTCGTAGGTACGTATCAATCTCCTTTAGGCCTGAAAATCTGTAATCCAGAAGTGGCATTTCGGTCAGAGGGAACCGCTTGTCGATATTTGCAAGCATATTGTTGTTTAATGCCAATATTATCAACGTGGCGCGTAATTTAAATGATTTTTCCGCAACATTTTTGTCGCGGCGTGGATTTTGAAAACGTCGGCGGCGGCGGCGGCGTGGGTCCCGCGGCGCGGCGGCGCCGCGCCGGCGTGGCGCACACCTCTACTTGAAACTAAATATTAATACAATCAACTTGGAGATTAACTTACGTTAAATTAAAATTAATTGACAAGGCAGTGTCTCAAACACATATGGGTGACGTAAATAAATTATCTCATGAAAAACAAGTCTAAAGGCATAAATGGTGCATCATTATAACAACCGAAAGACGTCCACTGCTGAACATAGGCCTCCCCCAAAGATTATCACAATGACCGGTCCTGTGCCACCCGCATCCAGCGGACTCTTGCAACCTTCACCAGGTCATCAGTCCACCTCGTGTTGGGCCTACCCACGCCGCGCCTTCCGGTACCTGGCCGTCACTCGAGAACCTTCCCGCCCCTACGGCCATCGGTTCTACGTGCAATGTGCCCCGCGCACTGCCACTTCGGTTACTTTGGTTCTGCTGCGTATGGTCTCATTTTTAATCCGATCACGCAGAGAGACTCCTAGCATAGCCCTCTCCATTGCCCTTTGGGTGACTTTGAGCCTTCTTATGAGGCCCATTGTAAACGAACACGTTTCGGTACCGTATGTCAACACTGGCAACACACACTGATCAAAGACTTTCGTCTTCAAACTTTATTTGCTTTTATAAACTTTTGCTAATATTAGCTAACACCGTAAATATAATTTTGGCAAAATCTCGCTAAAATTGTTACTTCAACCTGTGCGTCTACAAGAATCTTGACCGATTGCGTCCAATATTGGCCATTATTTGTATAAGCACTTAACATACCAAGTACGTAGGTATGTACGTACCTACATATAACTCCAGTGTGCGTATTGGACAAGTGGATTACTGTTGATTACACGGGCAGATTCAAATTTTAATTTCAGACTTAATATAGGAACAGAAACAGACAAGTACGAAAATACGACAATTAACGTTGCATAAAAATTTAAATAAATCTAAAAACTTGTATAATTTCATAAGTAGTAAACTCACTCACTAGTAACTCACTGGGATGGAAATAGAATTTCATAACATTTTTCAGGCCTAGGCCTGCAAAGTAACTTTTTGTTTTAATTTCGACAACATTGTCATTATCTTATTTGTATTTCTTTGTACCTATGTTTGAGAAAAGCACTATACAAGTAGGTATACATGCCTCGGCGTGAAAACGGATTCCCGGCCTCGTTACCTATCCGTTGGTTACATAGCTGACTGAACTTAAAGTTTTTTAACTTCACGCTGATTGGGTGACCCAAAAAGTGAAAATGCCCAAATGCTATGGAAAGTCTGCCATATTTGTTTACCTTTTTTGTTTTCTACTGACGAACGGTATAAAATCTTCAGGTAAGTACAGTCCCGTCTAATAATGCTAATATTTCGGGACGGTCCGAGGCAAAAGGATCAAAATCTTTAACATCAGGTCTACCCTACACCAAGTACCTAGACTTATATTTGTGAATCCAATGTTTTCCTTCGGTAATAAGTAACTCATATTCTGGGGTCGCAAATGATAGGAACGGGGACAATGGATGAGATAAGCGCCGTTGCTCAGGTCTCAATTTATCTTATCGGTTCATATTCTCATCGTCATCACGGAATTTATTACAATTTTAGGTAAAGTCATGTCTAATAATATGTATACATTTCGGAACGTATGTCAAAGCTATAAAGATCAAAATCGTATACATATTATTAGAGCCGACCGTACCTATTATGTTTTATTTTGTACTTGCCATATAACGTCACAATGAGTTAACAATGTTCTGTCTACATATTTCAATTTATTATTAACTAATAAGTACTAAACTTGCGCTCATAATATATTGAGAAACTCGAGAAAAAAATAATGGTCTCACAACAAAAAAAAATGTTTACAACAATGTATTGTAGCTTCCTCCGTCCGTACTAAGTAAAGATATTCAGAAATAACTATGTATGAATCATATTTAAGGAGAATAATAGACAAAACGGAAACGGCTGTCTTTTCAGCAAGTAATGAGATTCTGTGGCCTGTCCCAGTGTTTGACTGTCCCGGTAGATGACATTTGACATTGGCAAGGAAACACTATTGTTTACTTACATAAATAACTCCCGTGGCCGTCAAAATACGAGCTACTAATTTTATAGTCACTCGTTGAGTAGAGGGAGTAGTAAATATATGTTTTTTTTATAAAACTAGAATTAAAATTAACTTTTATTTTCAGCGAGTGCGCGTTTAGGTTACATAAAATTGACAAAAATTGTATACATGTAGGCGTTATTTATAATATGAAGTCTAAGTATGTACCTATCTGCGTATTCTTGTATATAGGTAGGTAGTTATCAACGACCTCGACACAATATTTACAAGTTAAATTTATGTTCATATGATATTTTTCATAGAATGTTTGTCATCACCAAAAATCCTTGTCACTGCCAGTGAAGGTGTATTGAATAATTTAACAAGAGGTCGACCTGGCGATACGTCTTGTTACAAAACAAAATTTAATCTTTTGAATTGCTAATAAAGTTCAAACGCGTCAATGAACTAGGTAATTCATTAATACGGTTTTTTTTTCAATGACACAAGTCACGGTAAGCCAAATGCGTAGTAAAATGTTGTTGAAAGCAAAGGAAACTTAAATAAGCCGTTCAGCATTTGACGGTCTTTAGGCATAAGTATAGTAAAGAAAACGAATAATTATGTAGCTATGTAGACGTTAGTTTTTCTTGTTTTTCATAATATTAATAGCTTCCTTAAAACAAAACTGACCTTAGAGGAGGTCAAGATTCATTCAAAGACGACTATTAGGTACGGCGTTAAATATAAACCGTTCGAAATAGTTCTAGAACACGTGAAAGGTTTACTTAAGCCAGTGTAACCTCAGTTACCTGAGGTTTCTTAGATTGCCTAACCTTAAGGGTTATCCTCGTTTGCTTCCTAAACGTCATCACGTCATTATGCTTGGCCTTACTGCCGCAACAATTGCCATGTCGCATTCAACTGCAATGAAAATCTTCCTAGGCATCTAGGCATTGCACGCAGTCTGCATGTTAATTAATGAAAAATGTTTAAGCAGGAGCAAAGGCATAATGAAGATTTTAAACATACTTATGTACAGTAAAATTGATGCTATGAAACAATTTTACCATATTCTCATATTATAATTGAGTATCAATTTGTTCATGTAGTACCTAAAGCTTGTTCACTAGATCATGTAAGTTTCATCTGTACGATCAACGTCTCGATTTACGTCAAGAGGCGTTTTAGTCGAATCTAATAAAACCTTTCTTATATCTACATTGGTAGGTATTTTCCTTTTTAAAGCCTACGCGAAAGTCAAGGGCGTTTAATGATTTTAGTTACATGTTCACGTTTAAGGTAATGAATGGTACACTCGACTCGACCAAATTGAAACCCTAGCTACGCCACCCTAGAACCATCTCAAATCACAGGTACATAGTGTACTTACCTAGCTACTAACTAAGAGATTTGATTTATAACGTGACTTCGACATAGTTTTTGAGTGGCCTAGTGTCCAATTGGTTGACATAACTGCACCTACTCGTATACGTCAAAAAATTAAAACTTAAACAAAACATTTATTTCTAATAGGCAATGATACAAATGGCAACATGCTGTGGGACACGGTCAAAGTGAAAGAGAGGTGGCGGGACTACTTTCACGAATTGTTGAATACTGAACATTCAGTTGGTTCTTCTCCACCTGAATTGCCTTCCCATTGTGGACTTGTACCCCCTATTACCAAATACGAGGTGCGCAAATGTCTTCGTGGCATGAAAAACCGGAAAGCTGGCGGCCCCGACGACTTGCCGATAGAAGCGTGGAAAGCGATGGGCGATCGTGGTGTGGACTTGTTAACTGACCTTTTTAACCGTTTACTAACCAGCCGACGGATGCCCGATGCTTGGCGATCGAGCATCATCTCGCCAATCTTTAAAGGCAAAGGTAGCGTACAAGACTGTGGGAACTACCGAGGTATTAAGGTTATGTGTCACACCATGAAGCTCTTCGAACGCATAATCGATTCGAGGCTGCGGCATGAATGCACTGTCTCGGGATGTCAATACGGATTTCGTCCTGGAAGTGGCACAGTCGATCCCATATTTGCCCTCAGAACTCTGACTGAAGCCTATAGGGATAGAAGAAAGCCCCTTTACATGGCATTTCTTGACCTGCAAAAGGCTTTTGATTGCATCCCTCGTCAGATGATCTGGTGGGCATTGAAGGTTAAGAACGTGCCACAGATCTATATTGACATTATCCGGGACATGTACCGTGATTCGGTTTCTTTGGTAAGGACCTCCGTTGGCGACACGAAACCCTTCCCCATCACAGTCGGTGTTCACCAGGGCTCCGCCCTAAGCCCTTTCCTGTTTAGTGTGGTACTTGATGTCGTCACGGCGGAGATACAAGATCCTCCGCCGTGGTTGCTTATGTATGCAGATGACATCGCATTGACAGATGAGGACAAACAGGCGTTGGAGCGGAAAGTGAACCGGTGGAAGGGCTCGCTTGAGAACGGAGGTCTGAAACTAAATGTCACGAAGACCGAATACATGGCCTGCGGAAGTACAGATCCCAGTCCCATCAACATAGGGAATGAACTTGCCCTGAAAACAGACAAGTTCAAGTACCTGGGATCAGTACTGCACGAGTCCGGGACCATTGACCACGACATTAAAGCCCGAATTAGCGCAGCTTGGTCTAAATGGCGGGAGGTTACAGGAGTCATCTGCGATCGCAGAATACCACTTAGACTCAAAGGGCTAGTGTATAAGTGCATTATCCGCCCAGTCCTAATCTATGGCGCCGAGGCGTGGCCGGTTCTCGGAAGGCACGTTCAGGAGCTTCGCGTTACAGAGATGAAGATGCTGCGATGGATGTGCGGCGTTACGCGTGCTGACCGCATTCGGAACGAGTACATCCGTGGTAGCCTCGGAGTCCGTGACGTAGCGGAGAAGCTTCAAGAATGCCGTCTTCGGTGGTTTGGTCACGTTTGTCGTAGGCCACCTGATTACGTGGGAAACATATGCCTTAACCTAGCCCTTGACGGCCCCCGACCCCGCGGCAGACCAAAGAAGCGATGGCTAGATGTCGTGAAGGCTGACATGAGTGTGAATGGGCTTACAGTAGAAGATGCCCAGGATCGCGTAAAGTGGAGGAAATGTAGCAGGAAAGCGGACCCTGGCAAAGGCCGGGATAACGCTAGGTAGAAGAGAAGAAGAGGCAATGATACAAATACAATGTGATTATTTGGCACTGTTCTAAACGCCATCTTCACGGAGTAATAGGAAATCCAATTATGTATCTATTAATAAAAACTTTTTTAACAATTCTAAAGAAATGTCATCAGCCAATTTTCAAACCAACAAAATTCTAGCTGCAAAATTTTCTTGGAAAACAAAAGAGAAATCGTAATCATAAATACTTGGAAGTTCACACAAGGAACACGGGAACGGGACGTGTTAATATTATCTGCTATGCTATTCTCTTATTCACACATTCGACGCTGCGTTCGTCAACGAGCTCGAAGTCGAGACAGTCTTGTCTAAAATCCTAGCTGTTTTATTTGACATTAGGAATCGAGGCTGTGAGCGAGGTTGTGGGTGAGTTCGTCGCTGTTTTTCATTAGAGAACACGAAGTTCGTACATTAAACGTTAAACTCTCGACGCAGTGTAGTTCCAGCTCACGCCGCATTCGTCGCCGAGCACTAGTGTCGTTTTAAGTACATTATTGAATACATGGTGAATATCATTTTTAGGCTCGCTGTCAGCGCTGACACAGCGCTGACAGCGAGGCGGTTTCCTTAGTGAATAACACTGCTGTTTGACGTTCGACGACACGCCGCGCCGGGCTTCGGGCTCGGGTATGCGGTTCACTTTGGAGGTAGTTTCCTTTGAAGCTTCCAGCTTTCTCGCACGGAGGTATTTATACAATGCCTAGGTTCCACCTTTGACTTTATGAAGTTTAGTCACAAAGGTGGAGTTAGTTATGCTTAAAATTTAATTCAGAAACGTAAATTATTCGTGCAACGCCTTTGTGTTTCAAAACTTACTACATACTGCAGAGTTGGGCAAAAAGTAATGTCATTTTACTATTGTAAATTACAATTTACTTTTTAATAGCGGTGCATTTCACGTGACGGGTGAAATCAAATTTAAAAGGTAGGGTGAAGGCACCAATCATGGACATGTTAAGGTCGCTGATTTGTTATTTTTTTGTTTACGCGCACCTTTTTTTTTTAAATGTAAACTATGGATTTTGTTTTTGACAAAGACATATAAGACAAACGTTTAAATAGGGCAAACATATCTTAAAATTATATGCTCTTTGTAAAAAAATAGTTTTTTTGGAGACTATTTAAAACACCAGTAATGTACAACACAAATTCAGTAATGGACCACCATTTATGGACAGTACCAGTTATAGACACCCATTTACGGACATGTTATGGTGATAACATGTCCGTAAATGGGTGGATGCCTATTATTGGTGAATAATAGGCATCCATTGTTGGACAGTGTAATGTTTGTGCAATTAAAATACAGACAAATATATCTCAAATCAGTTTCATTCGTATAATTATTCACATTTTAGCCTGACCCATTTGCTCGGGTGTATAATTTTTCTTTGGCGGCATCTAAGATAAAATATAGAACACCAATTATGAACACCTTCTAATATCCAGTCTTGGACACGTTGTCCATTATTGGAAAATAAATACCAATCTCAAAACCATTTACGTAGTTTTATTTAGCACCACAAAAGAAATAATTAAAATCGATAAAATAAAAAAAGTTAAAAACAATAATTTTGGACACGTGTCCATTATAGGATTTCATGACATATCAAAACCAGTAATGAACAACGTCAAACAAAAAAAGAAACACCTAGCATTGCCATACTACAATTAGCTCATTTGCCCCTTCATTCCATTCTATTCTTTAAAATAATAACACATATTCATATACCACAACACTAACAACACAAAATGTAAAAATATCTACTTGCCTCCTTAACGATTTTGGTAATAAAACTGGACTTTAAAAGTAATACGCCGAGCAGCTACATTTCACTCGGCCAGCATTTTGAAAGGAAACGGCCGATTTATGTGACGTGGTCATTATGACAGCTTAAGGGTCTATGTGCTACGGCTAAGTGTTGCTTGTTAAAAAATTAAGTAACGTTTGCTTAATATTTTGAGTAACAGAAAAATATGTCCATAACTGGTTCAATGTCCATGACTGGTGCCATCACCCTAATTGTTAGTTTTCGTAGCCTTCCGTTATTCTAATTGTATTTGGTACTTAGAGAAAAATTAACCTTATCAGTAACCCTTTCAATTTGCATCATAAAATACGGCACGTTATTTTTTGTCACATTTCACCGGTTCGAGTCTCGACTGAGGCAAGGGATTTTTCATAAATCCTTACACAAAATGTGCTATTTACAATTTTTAAGGTAGTTGCCATCCATGTGGCATTCGATTTTTCCACCCTATATATACATACTTATATAATTTTAAATATTCACCCCGGCTACTTGTTTCATCTTAAGTAACAATCAAAGTGGACGATAAAAAAATATTGCTTGTTTTACAGATGCCCCTTGTCAATAAAGTCGTACCGTTAAAGCAATCAATTTCGTAGTTGTTCGAGCCGAAACGGTACTTTCTTGAATACCGTGGAGCTCAATAAATATTTACCAGCCTTCAAATAAAGGCCAATGAAAGCCGAATGGTAAATCACCCTCGTAAAATTGCGAAGTTTAACGATCGACGCAGGGACCAGCAGCTGGTACTTGGATACAAGTACGAGAGAGGTGTTTTATAACCTCTTTGAAGATGCTCTGGAAGTAGGTAATACGGTAAAGTCTCCTCGGTTTACGGTTACCATACGTTAGGAGTTTTCCTGACATGCCAGGATTTTTTACCCTTTGTCATGCGTACTACCGCGAAAATCGAAATTCGTAAATTTCAACGATTTTTCTGTCACTCTACTACTCTACACTCACTAGAGTGAGAGAGACAAATCCTCGAAATTTACGAATTTCGTTTTTCGCGGTAGGGCCGCAGGAGTGAGTGACCGGAATCGGCAAGTGTCATACATACCTAAAGTCAACACAAAATCTTAAATATAAAAGAAACGAGGAAAAATTACAATTTACAAATTTTAAAAAATGTGCTCGAAATATAAAAACTGTGGGAATCGTCGAGGATCCCAAAATCAGGAGCGATATTGAGCTTTTAAGCCTAACTCTTTGCTTCCTTATTATCGCTTATGCATATAGATTGGGTTTGTGCTTTTAACTTTTTGAAACAACGCCCACGACCAGTTTCTACCACTGTACCACGTAACCGCTATGGAAGTAGGTCTAGAAGAAATGTCAGGAATATCTTTAGGAAGTCAAGATATCTTTTCTATAGGGCAACCCTACTTCGAACCAGGCTTGTCTGTATCAAGCCTAATATTTTGTAAACACAAACACGACGGCGTGACAGTTGGCTTGCAGCCAGAAGTTCCCCTGAAGATTAAAAAGAATGGATAGCACTAAATATCTATTTGTACTTCCGTTGCGTGAGATGGGAAATCACGAATTTGATGTTATGACTGTTATGAGCATCAGATTATTTTGTCGTAATACCTACCAATTTTTTTTAATACCTCGGACAGGTATAAATCGTAGATAATGAGTACCTATAGGCTGCGACCTGATAGATGGCTCGAAACGTCATTATGTCCCAAATTTGTTGCGGAAAAGTACCTAGGTACCCAATATGAATAGTGCGCCGCCGTATATAGTTAAGAGTCCGGTAACGATTTTTAGTGGAATCGTTAATAACTAAACAACGCGTATAAAATTGTAATTGTTAAGATAGTATGAACTATTGACATTGCAATAAGTACTCAAATTGATCTAATAACTTTTAAATTAATTTAAATCAATAATTGAGGAGCTGCTCTTAGATTTATGTAGGTACTTACATAATAAAATGAATTTAAATGATTTTCCGTAATATGCTCTTTACTACGAATTGGCAAGTAGGCAGATACGTATCGTTTACGTTAGCATTCACTCGATAGGTAACGTAAAGCAGAATTTTGTGAATCTAAAGGTGCGTTCAAACCAAAATAGCATTCGCTGTTCTATCCCCCGCTCTACGAAATCAACCAATCACGTTTTGTGGTCCGATCGAATTTCGTAGAGTGGGAGGTTAGAACAGCGAATGCTCTTTTGGTTTGAACGCACCTTAAGACGTTCTTATTTGTCACTTTGACAATTGTTATGTAACGAATGGACAGCATTTAACATTATACCTAGTTTTCTGTAGGTAGGTATACATAAGGGGGTAATAATTTAAATACCTTCCTAATACTAAGACAATAATGTGACTGTTTGTGACGTTTTCTATCAAAATCACTTATTAATAGTTGATGGCGCTTACGTGACGTCGCATGTGTATTTGCGAATCGTTGATAACGATGTAAGCGCCATCACCAATAAGGTTCATTTTCATAGAAAACGTCACAAACAGGTAATGTTAAATTCCATAAGATTAAGGTTTGGTTATGATTTACTAAATCTAAAATACCTATTATTTAAAGCCATACTCTGTCTGGTCAACGCGTCGTCGCAGGCTGTTTCCACAGCAAACCAACTTGGAAAATAACGTCCTTACTTAATGTAAACATAAGTACATAGTTACACTATTTAATTAGATGCTTCGAAGCGAAGCAAAAGGTCCATTAAGTAGGTGTACTTATTATGAAGTCTAAATCAGTAGTGAAATTAATAATTACATATAGGTATATGGATTTTATTTCCATTGAACAATGTGAACCTTTTGCTTGGAAGGATAACAAATATTACAATCGTCATGACGAGCTCATACTTACATGTCAAATCCGCGGAATCAGGCTTACATAAGCACGTGTGCCCGTTTTTTAACCTCCGTATATGCACGTTCACCAAGCTCCTCATAAACCAGATTTCGACATTTTAACACTTATTTCCATTGCGACACACTGCAAGGAAAACACCTACACAGCCAAATACCGAAGCCGGAGTTAACGCGGCCCGCTTGACCGCTTTCGCTCGGTGTGCAAACTGCAGCCTCTTGGCACTTAATCACTGCACTGTGGAGTATTCGCCAATTGACGACGATAAACTAAGCCGTACGAGTACCAAGCAAAGCAAAACAAGACTACAAGTTACAAGGTTGTTTTAGTTTTGTTTTTAATTTTGCTCACGATGCGCAAACGCAGGTGTTTGCGTGTGCGCGTACGTTGTCGGTGAACGCGCGGCGATGCAGCACTGACAGTCTGACACTGACGGGGCCCTCTGCGCCACCGGCGGCCGGCATGAAGTGGGCAAGTAGCTCTCGTGTTTGGACCAAGTAGACAGATTGACAGACGCAGTGGTTGTTGTCGCTTTCCATAACTTGTGACACTATTTTAAAGACGCCTCTTCAAAATCAAACTCAAACGATTTTATTCAAGTAGGCATAGCAACACCCACTTTTGAATCGAAAAGTTTCAAAGATACAAGTGGTTTCGCACTTTTGGTTTTAACCCTACACTACACCACTGACCCGAGAAGAATCTGGCAAGATACTCGGCGGCACTTATTTTTTCAAATAATGACACATCTTACAACTAACATGCTTAAAAAAAATTAATCATGGATGGAGCTTCGTGACGATCTCCAATACATTTTCCATATACCTACATACATGTTTGAATCTAATACAGGTGATAAATTAACCTAGGAATGGATTGATTAGTTCCATCATTACTAAAGAGGCTTTTTAAGATTTTTAAAACCCACATTATTTTGTGTTGTTTGACAAATATGACATGACGCTTTTGAAAAGTTGCAGTAGGTACATTGTATGCATCATTATTTTGTATTTTAAATGGAAGGAATTTGAACTGTAATTATAAGTCAAAGTTATCTAAATGTGAATCACAGAAACCGTATGCTCGTTAAGAACATTTCGCCCATGTTATACTTACAAAATGTTTCAATGTTTTGGCAATATCCGTTTTGTTGGAGATCACAGTTGAACCACAGTTATAACGTTAAACGCCTGTAGCCGTAACCTGAGAAACCAAAGAAAAATCATTTATTTGTGACGCGACATAGACATTAAAACATAAAATAAACATAAATAAACTAAGTGCCACAAAATGGTCTCCAATTCAGCATATTCCTGGGCTATACCACCTACCTTACAGTTCAGTTTACCAAGAGCTTTAACGAGGACTTACATTCTATCCGGCTCGCTCGCATCAATACGCGAGTACGAGTGGGATAGACAGTTGGACAGAAATTAAGTTCGCTTTAATAATACGGCGTCAGCTCATGGTAAACTGAAGCTAATAGGTAAAATGGTTCGTGCCTGCCAGCATAAACCACGGTCAGCGATCTTAATAGACTATAGTCAAGGGCGTTTCTATTAAGCCAATTCAGCAGAACTTCAGATTTAGGACATCTGAGACGTGCCGATGCCGGACTTTACTCAATAGCTACGAGTCTATAAATACATAGGTAATTATGTTTCTAAGAATTAATTTACGATATGATAGAATTTGTAATTTTCAATTGCGTGCTTGTTAAATTAATTAATGAAAAATTGTGTGACACTTAATTAATACCACAATAACTACATTAATTCTTGCAAAATATAAACAATATTTATGTAATTTTTCAAATAAAAAATATGAACAGAACACAAATAAATACCTAGTAAGTACGTAAAATATTCTGTAGGTAAGTATCGTCAGAAAATCTACTAGAACGTATGTAAGTAGGTACTTGTACCTACTTGTACTTGTATTACTTGTAATATGTTGTTTCGAGCGTCTGAATAATTGGGTTGAAATAGAAATAAATATATAATCAAATCAAAAAAGTTAAGTACCTATATAGGTACCTACTTACCTAATAGTTCCCAACAATTATACATATCTTCGTTGGAAAAGAGCTCTTTGATTTTATATTTAGCTCTCTAAATATTAAATAAGTCATCACACTGATTAGATAGAAGGTAAATTTTTACTCAAAGTGTCATATATGTATAGATTGAAATAGTCATAACAGTTATCCAAAGAAAAAGAAAAATCCCAATTATTCCTTTTGCCAAAATTGTCAGAAATTTGCCTGTATCCTTTGACTTAATAGATACAATTGCATAGGTATTTGAATATTAATTACCTAATGGGTAATATATATTATGATATGACACTTCCTACTCAACAATAGGTTTGCTTGTTCTAATACATTATTGTACGACAATGTACACAAGGATATTTTTTTACGCAGGAAGAGACATGAACGAGTGCTGCGACTCGTTCTTCCTCCTAATAAAAGACATCGACGCGTATGCACTACGGTTTTTAGCACATAGATTGAGAATTTTTAATAATTATTTATTATTTTCTTTTTTCAGTCAATACATGCAAAAACATGTCTGAAGAAAGGCCGAATTCATTTGACATTATATTCATATATATTGTCTGAAAATGTGGTCAGGAATACACCTTTAAAGTTTGTCGGAATACTCGTTCGCTCCCTGTATAGCTAGTATGTGCATGAAAAGATGAAAAAGTGGATGGATTATAGTTGAATGAATTCATTCAGAAATAAGTACCTATGTGTTGAATTAAATGTATGTTGTTAATTTTGATTTGCTGTCTAGTATCTAACTACATACCAAGTATTTATGAGATGTGTTCTCGAAAATGGTGTTGAACGGCATGTGCTTGGCAATAAAAAAAATAATTTAGTTTTGTAGGCATTTTAACTATCTGCATTTACCCCAACGTACCTTACAACTGTGACACTGACGAAGCTCTGTGGTGCATCGATAATTATTATCCACCTGTCCTGAAACCGTTGCAATCCAATCAAGTGTGGTGAGAGCTTCGTATATACTCGCACTGCATGGAATATTGCATTTCGTCTGCTCTACTAGGTGCTGGATGGTTAACCGATTTAGGTACTAGGTACCACGAACTTTGAAATTCGTTTTCGAGGATTTGTCTCTGTCTCTCCAACGAAGGTGTCATTAGAGTGGCAGAGACAAATACTCGAAATTTTTGGGTTTCGATTCGAAGTTCGCGGTAAGGCCGCTGGTTTCGCCATCGACGATGAACGAGTAGTAGCGATTAGGGCTTGCATTCCGGAATTCCGGAATTTCGAAATATCGGAATTTCGGACTGATTTTGCTGTTTTTACAGTTCCGGAATTGACACAGCTAATATCGGAATTCCGGAATTAAATAAAAGTGTTTTTGTTATATGGATAAACATAAAATATCAACACGATTATGATAATCAGGTACAGAATACAGGATACAAAGCCACCACAATATATATCGATAAGTAGTTCTAACCACAAATTGTGTTATGTTTTATTTTCTGTAAAATAAACTGTGTTTACTAAATACTAGGTACTACTAAACCACGAAAACTGGCCAAAGTAAACAACGATCCTGTACCAGATTTTAATTATCAATTGGGTTACAATTATTTACCGTTATTTTTCTTTTAGCCCTTCGATAATTATACGCATTACTATTTACATATGTCGAAGAATCTTAAACTTTGACTTAAGTCTCTACTTGGTCTAATATCAAGTAATTAATTAAGTTAGTAGTAATTTATTTTAGAATAAGTTTAAGTTTAATTTATAATATTATTTTATACTAAATTTTGTATGTCAGTAATTAATTAATTTATTGTTTTAATTTAAGTTTACCTATCAAATTGAGAATAAATTTATTAAATTGTATTAGTTAGAAACCAGCAGTCCTTTAGCGTGGGTTTATATCAAGTAGCATTCCAAAAAAGTAAAATTTTGGTATTTGTAATTAAAGTTTACAGGTACGTAACTGATTATTGCTAAGATTGTAACATATGTAAAATGACTAATGTTTCTAATTGAAGGGATGTTTACAAAAACAACATAACTAGCATTTTTTCCAAATTTGAGTTTTTGATGTCATACTGTTCGTCATCAAAGGAGCTACAGAATGTGAAAAAAAATTGTCTAAAAACTTTCCCGTTTGGCAAAAAAATTGAAAATATTTTATTTCCCATACTAAACAGCACTAAAAAGTGTCGAATAAAACTGCAGCATTAATACTCAGAGTAAACCATATTCTAAATCGACTTATAAAATGGGGAATATTAGCGTATATGACGATATATTAAAAAAATATATATATTTTTCCAAATATGTGTATTAAGTTTTGCACAAAAACAACGTAACTACTCAAATTTTCACAAAAACATCGTAAGTGGCAAGGCTTATTTTATTTTTACAAAAAAAAGTAATGAGCCGAAACACAAATAAACGGGTAATCTTAGTGGTTATATATCTATACCGCTTCTGAATATTAAGGTTTAATGAATATTATTTAAAAAGGAATTTAGTTTTATCGCTCTCCTGTAAAGTTATGCTCATTGTAGTTATGTTTGAATTACCATACCTATCAGTACTAAGCATTTTGTATAAGAACTTAACCTTAATTTATTAATGGACAATACAATGTGCCCATGAGGAAAAAGAAAAATAATTAACAGCAGATTTATGACTGTTGAAGATTTGAAGTTTAAAATGTAGTATAAAGTTTACCGGATGACGTCTATTTAAAGAGAAAATGTCTTTTATTTAAACCGTTTTAGCCCGTTACGCATTTTAGGTAACGATTTTATCGCTGTGTTGCCTTCAACAACTCTCTTCTTATTCTAACACTCTCGTTAGTAATTCCGTGCTTACCTCCCTTGATGCACAATGTACAATCATCATCATCATTACTTAAGAGCTACGCTCTTGTCGGTGGAGTGATCGCCATTCCTCTCTATTCTATGCAAGCCTTTTTACATCTGAGTACGACTCGACAGCTACTTTTTCCTTTAATTGGCTGAGGTATGTAATTCTTGGCCTTCCTCTACTTTTCTTGCCCTCGATCTTCCCCTCTAGGATATTCAGAAAGAAGCTGTCGTGTCGTATCAGGTGGCCCATCATCGTGCCTCTCCTATTTTTTACTGTTTCCAGTAGGCATCGCTTTTCTCCTACCATTTTGAGTACTTCCTCATTCGTCTTTCTTTCCGTCCAGCTAATCCTTTCCATCCTCCGCCAACACCACATTTCAAATGCTTCCAGCCTTTCTCTGTCTCGTTGTGTCAGTGTCCACGTCTCACACGCATATAACGCAATGCTCCAAATATACTTTAATTAAACGTTTTTTCACTTTCTTAGAGATATGTGCCCTCAGCAGGTGCTTTTTGTTATTAAAAGCTTTTTTGGCCATAGCAATTCTCTGCGTGATATCCGCTGTGCATCTGGAGTCATTGGTAAAATAACACTACCCAAATATTTAAATTGGGTTACTTGCTCTATTGCTGTATTACTTACTTCTTACTTACTTACTCACTGGCGCACCGACCCAAAGCGAGTCCTGGCCACGAGTTGTCGCCACCGGTCCCGATCTTGCGCTGCTGGCCTCCAATCTGTTTCCGTCAGCTCGCGCAAGTCCAACTCGACGACGTCGCTTCACCGGTACCTGGGACGCCCGATAGGTCTTCGCCCTAGTGGACGACACAAGTATGCGCGTTTAGCACCCCGATCTTCCTCCATCCTTATGACGTGACCCAGCCAGCGGAGACGATGGGCTTTGGTTTGGCCAATTATATCGGGCTCGGGTATAAGATCTCTGATCTCGGCGTTTTTCCGGATTCTGAAGCTATTGCTGTATTATCTAGTATAATTGGGTTATGTTTGGATGGGCGTTTTGAAATAGTGAGTGCTTTGGTTTTCTTACAATTTATTTTGAGCCCGAATCGTTTGAAAATTTTGTCCATTTTTGCCACTAATAACTGAAGTTCATGATTGGTTTCCGCAAAAGCTGCAATGTCATCCGCAAATCTTATAAATTGAATTTTCTGTCCGTTAAACTTGACTCCCCCTAAATCTGATTCTACAATGTACAATAATTACCTAAAACTTTAAAACGCATTTTTGCGATAGTTTCATTAATAAAATTATTTTTTATGTAGTGCAGCATTCGTAACACACAAAAAAATTTGCTTCTTTTAGCCTCAGGAATATGATGTTAAATTGTTTTCCTTTCCTCATGGGTATCTTGTATACAAATCACATAGCAATTTTACGTTTTATTTAAATATGACCTAGATTTACAAAATTTTCGGTAATTCCGGAACTAGTATCGGAATTCCGGAATTAAAGTGTAATATCGGAAATCAGTTCCGGAACTGGAAATGGTCCGATATTGCAAGCCCTAGTAGCGATTGCCTATTTATTTTTGTGTTCTCGTAGATATCACGAAAAGCTGTGGTAGCTCCAAAAATACGAACATACATGCACTGAAAAAAATATTTACCAAAGTGACTTAGGTTGGCTATATTACGAGGCAACTTTGATATATTTTGTTACATATATCAAAGTTGCCTCGTTGCCTCCTTGCTATCATATTTACAAAACTAAAATGGTTGAAGTCGATACCAGAGTTCTGGTCTAAATCAACAAAGAACATTGTACATTATACCAAACAACTGGTGTAATCAACAAAAAACTGGTGTAATAAACCAAATTAATTTATTTAGTAGAATTCCAACATAAAAAGTTTGGTAGAATAAAAAAAAAATTGTGATAGGACCGAATTCAACCTTAAGTTCCGGTTAGAATTACGCAAGATCTGATAAATCCAACTTAGAATTTTTTTTCAATGTGGTTGAGATTCTTAATTCTTATGCCAGCCTCCGTAGCCTAGTCAGTAGTGACCTAGCCTACGAAGCTAGAGATTCGTGGTTCGAATCCCGGTGAGTGAATTATTTGTGTATTTATTATCTATCTATTATAAATATATAGTAGCTTGGTAGCTTTTGCTACCAACATCACAAGTTTGTCATACGGTAAGCATTAATTGAGCTTACCGTATGACTAGGTCAATTTGTGTAAGATGTCCCAAGATATTTTTTTGTTTATGCCATGGATAATGGACATTTGTTTTGTAACATCAAAAGAACCCAGTTTCGATTTGAGGTCTACTACAGACGATTGGTTAAATATATAAGTAGCAATGACCGTCGGTTGTTGACGCATTGCATCTCGTTTTCACCTTACAGTTACTTACTGAAGCACTGGATGCAAATTAGGTACTTACATTATAAGATGATTGTTTACTGTAGCCGTACCGTGAGTTGCTGCTGCGTTATAAACGCGGGCGTATTTCTAATATTTCTATCCATCCCGCTCGTACTCGCATGTTTTAAAATACTCGCATTCGCGAATATGAATCGCAAATATTCGCATTCGCATTCGCGAATATTCCAAAACCGATATTCGTTACATCGCTCGTACTCGCGTATCGATGCGAGCCAGTCGGATACAAAGTAAGTCCGCGTTAGTTAAGGTGCATGCAGACCAAACGAGCATTCGCTATTCTAACCCCCTACGAAATTCAATGGCTACACAAAACGTGATTCGTTGATTTCGTAGAGTGGGGGATAGAACAGCGAATGCTCGTTTGGTCTGAATGCACCTTTACGTAACAGCAGATCATGGGGGAGCTACTGTAGGTACGTGATATTTCATAGAGCACAGCGACTATTTGCGTGCATGTAAAGGTGTGTTTAAACCGAAAGAGCATTCGCTGTTCTAGTGACCGTTCTACAAAATCAACCAATCACGTTTTGTGTACTGATCGAATTTAGTAGAGTGGGAGGTTAGAACAGAATGCTCTTTTAGTTTGAACGCACCTTAACGTGGCGTGGAGTATAAAATACGATTTCTAGAGCTTACTATTATTAACTTACTACTTAAGCTGCAATAGATATACAATGTTACATAGAAAGCAGGTTAAATGCCTTTATTAAGTAATTTTGATACCAATTGTTCTGATTCAATTAGGCGTTAAGGTTAATTTATGGCCTAACAATCAGACTATCATAGTTGCACATTGCGCGCAAGACTTCCCAGTGGTAGCTGCTACTCGTATGAGCATTGATTTCTCTAAGCCTGTCAACAGAAATTTAGGAAACGATTTTGTTACCATGTTGTCTTAGTCTTGTCACACTTAATTGACAGAAATCAAATAAGCAAAGATATTTTTAATTACCTACCTAGCAAATGTAAAAAAAAAACTTTAAAGCGCATTTTTTGCGATAGTTTGATTCATAAAATCCTTTTTTTGTGTATTAAGGCATTCAAAACATCAAAAAAAAACTAAAAAAAATATTTTTTTTTGCATTTTTGTCCAAAACTCATTTAACATTTTTTGTTTCTTTTAGTCTGAGGAATATGCTGTTAGAATGTTTCCCTTTCCTCGTGGGCACCTTGTATATGTTGCCTGGTACCCACATCACAAGCCTTAATTGAGATTACCGTCGGACGATGTCCCAAGATATTTATTAAAAAAAAGTACCTATGTCGAAAATGTTGCGGAATTGGTAGATAAAAATGTCCAAGTTTTATATTTATTACTAGCATGCAGGTTTACTATGACGCAAGCACAGAAAAAGACGTACAATACACAGCTTCTACATTAATGATACATGTATAACGTTCTCGCTCTACCACTTTACATCATAAGAAGTTCGAGGCTTTGACTTAATGTTAATCTTCGTTATCTCTCTTTGCGGTTCTCGTCAAGCGCACTTATTGACGTCATGGGTTTTTTGCTTAACGACTCACCTATAGGTAAATTTATTTCTCGAAATCTTCATTTTATAGACGCCAGTGTGTAATACTTCTACATATAGTACGCATAGTGTAGACGTATTATGTACAGAAATAATGTGAGACGACATTTTTAACTATAAACTGATGATAGGCACAGGTACAAGCGTAAAATACCGGCCAAGAGCATGTCATGTTCACTTTTGAAAAAAAAATTTGGGATTCTTATTATTTTTAAAAACCTATTCCACGATACCTCACACTATAGGATTACAGCAAAAGAAAAACACCATCTCCACTATACGACTAGCGAAGGTACACAAAAGAAAATTCTATACCTGTACCAAATTCCTAATTTGTAGTACCTACTAACGGCTACTGAGCTATGCTGCGGACAGACATACGAACATGGCAAAACTGTAAAGTGTAAAGGTTCCTAGTTTACTACGGAACCCAAACAACGATTTCATTGCGAGTTCACGACAAAAGTTCCCAGTTTCCATACCTGCTCCAGCGCGACGACTAAAACTCAAAAGATTTATTATTATCCCACAATGTCGTAACAGATTTATTATTATTGCTTGCGACTTTTCCCCGAAAGTCGTTTTACGAATTCATGATCAATCGGTTGTAGGATGCAGGAACTGGGACATATAATAATTATTAAAGTATGTATTTTTATATTATAGATGGTTTCACCAACACCGAATAAAATTTATCTGGTAGATAAATGTTATCTGTAATTTTCTTTTTTTGTGTAACAACACAAATTGTATAAATATATATGGCTTATCAAATGCCACCTCCGTTGCGTTGGTAAACTTCGGTATTTTTTCTTTGGTAGGTAGATGACATCTAATACATATTTAAATTTCCTTTTACATATATGCCGGGATAATAAAAAGGATAGTCATAATACTCATAATTTTATCCGATGGATATATGTATAGAGATTGATATCTTGAAGGATGGCTCTAGATTATTTATCCTAACTAGGTTTTCATAACAGGAAAACACGATTAGAAAGAAGCAATACCTTCGAGATAATTATTTTTCAAAGTCAAGTCGCGTTAAACATTATCGCATATCTAAATATTATAGAACGTAACCATGAAATTCTAATAACATATTAAAGGTTCCAACAAGGACGAATTTTTTATATCTAGATATACATACCTATTCTCGTAATTTTCGCGATTTATCCAAAGACACATAAGTATGTACTATTATTTCGTGCATGAGTATATGTATTTAGAATCATATTTTCGTTAGAGCCCCAATAATCAACAGTCTTAAGACCAAATTTTCGACACAGATATGATTGCAAATGTCAATTATTGGGGCTGTGTCGGGCATTCGCGCCTCTATCATAGGTGATAGGTTTTCGCCTGAAACCCAGTTATAATGATATATTATTTAATCGATTCAGGCATATGTAATAAAGTTGGTATAGCCTCGTAAGGCCCATCCTATTTTTAGGACAAGTGAAATAATAACCCAGTGTCCTAAAAAAATGACATTTTATTTTTAATCTTGGATGAACAAATAAAATCATATTTCTTTGAAAAATATGACGTCATGGGCCGTCGACGACATTATGAGTAAATTTTGCTGTCCTAAAAATAGGACGTGGGGCCATACGAGGACAGGTAAATATGTTTTCAACACACTTGCTCGTAACGTAGGTATTATTGAACCGCTATTAGGCTCATAATCCAAGATATTAAACACGCGTGCTTTTTCATTACGTTATTGTTCTAGTGCGGTAATAACATAACCCGACCAAGTATGTTTGCAAACATTTGCAAGCATTATGTCATGTAGGTGAAGCATTCGAATTTAGTCAGGTTATGTTTATTTTTTAAATTGACCAAAGAGTTGACATGTGGCAGAAATAGCGGAATCCAGAATATTATTTCAAAATACTGTAAATTTTCGCAAATAAATAAATAAAATATTTAAATTGTGCACCCAAATTACCAAGTAATTATATTAAATGTAAATTTATCGTAATTTTATTTTATGATATCGTTATTTATTCGCAGTTTTTTTTATATTGGCTGTTTGTCCTTAGGATCGCTGCCTTACAAATTTGCGCGCGTTTAAAAATTCCTTAGATATGCGCGCGCCGTTTTAAAGTTTGTATTTATTTTGTCATTCGGAGTGGAGTGAATTTCAAATGTTTGTTGCGTTTATAAATTTTGTTGTGTTTACTGTTATTAGTATTACTTTTGTGTGAATTGTGAACCAAGTAATGAACAAGAATAAAATGAAAAGGTTAAACGTAACTTTGGGATAGTACCTACTAAGTAAGTAGTAATTACCTAGCAACAAAGGTTAGTAAAAGTGTTACTAAAAGTTGGTTATTCCTCGCAAGTGTGTTGAAAAACGTCGTATGAAACTCGTGTGCATTGATAATTATACTCTCTGCTATCTTATGCGCGCTCGCTCTATATAATGATCAACTTAGCACACTTGTATCATAATGTACTATTCTATCAACGGTTTTATACAATATCAGGTCGTTAACCTTTTCAACGCCTCATCAAATACAAAGATGTACCTCTCAGATCATAGTGCTAAAACAAAATTTAAACTTTTCGTGCGGGCGTGTCTTATCTAACTAGATATATTGTTCTGTGGACCGTCGATCGGTCTTTGGCGGTGCACAGACCTACATGCTTAGCCAATTTGCCAAGCGCTAGCGCTTAGTAGCGCATCGCAGTTTTGCCTCTCTGTCACTCTTTCATGTTAGTGTGACAAAGACAGTTAGCTGCCTTTCGTTTACGACTGACGATTAAGCGCTAGCGATTGGCAACTTGGCTAAGCACCCTGCGCCGTATAATCAGTCATTGGCGTTTTAAAGGTTTATAAATGGAGTAGGTAACTAGTACCCATATAATTTTGTGCACTTGCGACGCGCTTATTATCGTACATAATCTATTGAGATAACCTAGATAGCTATGTAGGTATTATTATTATTGTAGATACTTAAGGGCTAGAAAAGTTACCACATCAATCAGTTGTGATCTATTGCGGCAGCCTTATAGTTCAATACCCGTTGAGTCTAGGAAGTTCCAGATTCTTTGGGCTGTAATATTCTGTACCTCATGACAAATTGAAGTACTTGCCTACCTAGCTGCTATGTAAGCATTTAAGTTGCCTGTGGTTACGAACGTAGGTATAGGTAAATTAGGTACTTACCTATAATTTTCCATGACTTGAACGCCACAGCCCACTGATAACAAGGTCGCTACAAAGGGCAGGTAGGGGCTACTAAAACAATTTGCGATAACGGAGGCAGGCACGCGAGTCTCGGCCTTGCCCTTCCTTACGACCGCTCGACTTGGCATTGTCAAGATAAACGGGACAAGGCACCAAATTAGAATCGAGACATCTTCCGACACGATATATACGGTAATTTAAGGGTATAACTATAAATGTGGAAACGTTGATATCGCACCGATTTATTGATTTAAACTTTCACGATTATCACTCATATTTTAAAGGCAAAACTTACGTTTAATTATATCCACGACGTGAAAAACCCGCGCAGCTCGAAGGTATTGATACATTATCTCGCCAGTCTGCCTGCGACCACGGGTGTAACGTCATGAAACGTCAGGACATAATTAAACGTAAGTTTACGCGATTAAGACCCGTTCGCACCGATTTCATCAAGAGCGAAATAATAGCGACAAAGTCACTTTAAGTAGGTATGTTACTTGCAGCGAATACCACAGATAGATCATAGGTACCTACATAAATGCTCATTCATCGATTAATACTCCTACTCGTAGATAACTAAAATTACATCAACATTTGTGGCCCTTGTCACATTGTTGTTTATCAGGAACAACGCTGTAATCCAAAATGATACCAGTTTCTAATTTTTTATTCTAGTGCTTCATTATTATAATTGAAATTACGACATTATAGCATCTTAAACTGAAGCGTTATTCCTGATAAGCATCGACATTTTGGAAAAATAGATTTTTCAATTACTCTGTCTGTACTTAAGGTACCTAATGAAAATATGTATCGTTCGTGAAGTGGATATGGTCGCAAGATTATTAAAGCTCTCATGTGTGCTCATCACCAGGACCTACCACGGCGTTATTAAAGCGGACCTATTTTCTATCCGTCCCGCTCGTACCTACTCACGAATTGGTGCGAGCGAGCCAGATATAAAGTAAATCCGCATTAATTAACGCCGCAGCAACTTATGGTAGGCACACTGCGGCCCTACTGCGAAAAACGGAATTCGTAAATTAAGAGGATTTGTCTCTCTCACTCTAATGACGCCTTCGTTTGAGTGACAGAGAAAAATCCTCGAAATTTACGAATTTCGATTTTCGCGGTAGTAGGCCTGTTTTCTAGATCGAAGCCATGACCGTGAAAATACCTTACGTGTCATACAGATACGAACGCAGGACTCCTGAAATCATCGATGAGTTAGGCAGCAATTAACATGATATTGACTATTTTAGACACTTAAGTTTTTTTGTTGAATCGTTATGACGTCTATGTGACGTGCGTAGACAAGTTTGTTTTATAACCACCTGTTTGCCATCAACCTATGCAATAGTCCGGGGTTCAGAATGTATTAAATTCTTACTAAGATTTCATTAAACAATCTACAACTTTTGTTTATTCTACGAAATTTAACACAGTATTTTCCTCAAGGAAAATATATATTTTTTACAGGTAATATTATATACTATACTCGCTACCACGAATAATATCAATTAGAAAGTATCGACCTTTAATATCTGAGTGGAAAAACAATTTATTATCCTTAAGCAAAAAGTACATTATCCGTGAAAAAACAACATTTTCGGGGATCACACTTGACGTGATAGATTCAATATGGTATCAGCCTGAAAGATGATTTTTAATTTATTATTTAAGCCTTTTTTATTTAAGTGTACTTTGTAGGGATATTTTATAAGTTTTATATATAAGTTTTTAGTTAATAATTTAATTTAGTTTTGTTATTATAGTTACAGTTTGTTATTTAATATTTAGTTTTTTTCAGTTGCTATAATTGTAGTTAACTTGTGCCTGAAAGAAGGAACATGACATTTTACAAGCTTTTATTTTATTAATATTATGATGATTTAAAACGGGGTATTGATTCATGTAAATTTAGTTTATCCATCTTCATAGAGTTTATTTCCCGGTAAATATAACTCCGTCTTAAATTAATACTAATAATGTAAATAACCACGTTTGTTTAAAAAGTTTTTTATTTTAGCTTCACCTGTTCCGAAGTTTATTGTTCATCAAATCTTGCGAGATTTTGATCCATATGTAGAAGTCGGATTACAATGAGAATATTGAGAATGCAATATAATGGATATCATGGAGCTTGTTTGATGACGGCGTCGGAAAGTGGCCACAGAAACTTGAGAATGAAGCCATGTAACATGTAACCCTGTCAAATTTGGGCTCATTAACTACTCATTATATACCTACACCGTGGGCTGTTTAATATTTTTTTTTACATACAGCTTAATATTTGTTTAAATAGGTAGGTACATATACATGTACCTACCTATTTAGTACATACGTACTACATGGTGATTTTACAAAAAACTTCATTTTCGAAAGGTTTGATTTCTCACTTTTTGACATCTATTAATGAGATTAGTGAGACTATTCCCCGTAATGGCACCAACGCCGTTAAAAAGATCTTTTGTACTGATTAACAATTAGAAATTATGTTTTTTAGGGTTCCGTAGCCAAAATGGCAAAAACGGAACCCTTATAGATTCGTCATGTCCGTCTACTGTCCGTCTGTCCGTCTGTCACAGCCGATTTACTCGGAAACTATAAATGCTATAGTAACGAAATTTGGTAAGGATATGTGTTGTATGAACCGCTACAGGGTTATGATACTAAATTGTAAAAAAAACCAATGGGGTGGGGGCCTTCCATACATATAACTGAGGGATAGAAAAAAATTTTTAGTTGTATATAAGTGTGTGGGGTATTAATAGAAAGGTCTTTGAAAATGATATGAAGGTTTATAATTCTCATTTTTATTTAAGCAAATCGTTTTAGAGATATCACCTCTCAAAGTCTGAGAAATGTGTCCCCCCCTCTATTTTTTAAACTACGCGATATAAAATTCTAAAAAATATATATGTTATGCACATTAATAAACTCTATCAACGATTTTTAGTTTGATTAAATTATCTCCTATAGTTTTTGAGGTAGGTTGATTTAACTGTATATTTTTAATAATAAATTGATAATGGTACGGAACGGAACCCTTCGCGCGCGAGTCCGACTCGCACTTGGCCGGTTTTTTTTTCAATTGGTAATAACTCTGAAACTAGGCGATATCCAGAAAAGTTTATATGACATTATAGTTTCTTGTGGTCAGGAATACACTGTTATAATCGGTCGGGTTTAAACAGCCCACGGTGTATATAATAAGTTAATAAGCCCAAATTTGACAGGGTTACATGGCTTCATTTTCAAGTTTCTGTGGTCACCTTCCGACGCCGTCATCAAACAAGCTCCATGATATCCATTATATTGCATTCTCAATATTCTCATTGTAATTCGACTTCTACATATGGATCAAACACTCGCAAGATTTGATGAATGCTAACTAAACTTGTAGTTTAAGTATCTACCTGTGTGGATTGGATTGTATCATGTTAGCGATAATTATTTGTATATGCATGCCGTGTTTTTTTTTTATATATACCACGTCGGTGGCAAACAAGCATACGGCCCGCCTGATGGAAAGCAGTCACCGTAGCCTTTGGGCGCCTGCAACCCCAGGGGTGTCACATGCGCGTTGCCGACCCAATAAAAACTTGTACACTCCTCTTTTGAAGAACCCCATACTGTAGTCCAACGGGAAAACCTCGGCAGGGAGCTCATTCCACAGACGGACCGTCCGCGGGAGGAAGTTCCTCTGAAACCGCACGGTGCGCGACCATTTAGGTTGCAAGGTGTGAGGATGAGCGCCCAGTCGGTGGCGAGCGGTGCGATGATGAAAAGTGGACGTTGGCATCATGTCGAACAGTTCTTCAGAGCACAGCCCATTGTACAGACGTAACGTAAGTAAGTACCTACAAAAAGTTTTTGCCTGTAATTGGGTGAATACTCGAGCAATTTACATGTATAGTTTCCGTATCAATAAGTATCAATGTATTTCACCTGTTGGCAAACCTCAATAAATAAAATAAAATAAAATTTGTTTCGGGTAAGGCTGGTGTAAATTAAAGAAAACGTAATGACGATAGTACTTGTTTTATTTAAGGTACAAGATGGCCAATTTTAACAATTTAAAAAGTGATACTTTCTACACAGCAATGTACCTAAATATTTACAATGATATCGTAGATGTAAACACGCAAAGAACATGTTTTACTTTATGTACAAAATTATGGGCACTTCGATGCAAACACATTTGCAATAAAACTAATGTCTATAGTTTGTTCTCATTCATACCAAATATATTTCTTACACGATTACAAGTCACTTTTTAGAAATTGATTATAATCCAATCTTTATAATATACAATTTAATCTCAGTAAAAATTCATAATTATATACAATACTAGAAATATGCAATTGTCTAGCTTTCTTCCAACTGTAAGTCTAAGTAAATTTTAATTATATCTAAGATAACTAGAATTACATATAAGATATCACAAAAACAGGGAAACTGTGACGCTGACATCAGGCCAATATACTAAACTTAGAGCGTCATATGACGCGAGTCGACACGTTGGACGTAACGTAAGTAAGTACCTACAAGCGATCGCACCATTCCAATACATCAATGAAAAATATGAGTTAAATAAATAAATTATTCAGTCATACAAGTTTTATGTATCTATTTAGTTTCAGATTGCGTTTCCAAACTT
Source organism: Thaumatotibia leucotreta (assembly GCA_025490895.1). Classification (NCBI taxonomy): domain Eukaryota; kingdom Metazoa; phylum Arthropoda; class Insecta; order Lepidoptera; family Tortricidae; genus Thaumatotibia; species Thaumatotibia leucotreta. The sequence goes on from JALPQI010012027.1 coordinate 35,720, forward strand.
TTGTTTGGAGACTAATCATGAATTTAAAGCTTCTTCATAAACAACATACCTACTATGTTAACTAAGGTAGGAAACCAATATGTATCTTTTACCAGCGAATATCTACATGAGACAGAGAGTAGCGGTTGCGTTGATTTAGAATACGTTTACTAAAATATACTATATTCGCTGATAAATAATCTATATTTTATACAGGAATGTTAGCAATGGAATCACACAATCCTTTTAATATTATCTATGCTAAGATGATAATTATCTTTACGTTAGATATAAAATCACTGTCTTTTTTATATTGCATTAAAGTGCAGTTGCAAGTTCACAGAAGCACGGAGCACATTTGACTCGACGGAATGTTATCTAGACGTTCCTGTATGTCCATTTTAGTAACATTTATTTAATGATAACATAAGGATTACATACAATACAAATAGCCGCGCCAAAGCTAACATTTTGTCGCGTCAAAGGACATTGAGGAATTTTATAAAAAAATCTACCTCCGCGGACAAATTGGATTGAGATTTTTGCTCTATTCGAGCATGTTTAGTCCTCGGAGACAGCATTTACATGATAGACGTGCTCGTCAAAGTCTTACATGAGAATATAGCTATAGCCGTACCATGAGCAGCCGCCGTATTATGAACGCAGACATAAGTTCTATCCGGTTTGCTCGCACCAATACGCGAGTAGATATGAGCGAGCGTGATGGCTTAACTCCGCGTTTATAACGCGGCAGCTCACGGTAACCGGACTGAACAGATCATTTTTAGAATAAAATAAAAAAATATCACGATTATGTTGTCCGTTACGAGCCTAACCGGAAGCACTCACGTGATGTCGTTAATGCAGTCATAAGAAGATAATACTAAACTAATTTTATATGTAACCATAACTTTATGAGGTCGGCTAGACGTGGTAATTAGTTTATAATTATCTATATAGGCGTATATATTATGTATAACTACATCCATTTTTCGTAGTCTCAATAGGCAAAACAAAACCTAAAAATATGTTTATTGACAATAAACCGCATTGCATATTGATACAAGAAATGAACTATTATTTACTATCTTGATAGATTAGAGATTGTTTTCTACCTTAATCGTAACTATGATTGATAGCTCTAGGTACTTAACAGTATTTTTTTTAAGATATTTCAAACGGTTTATTTTGTTACATTGACCGCACTAATATTTTACGAAGTTCGCGAATTTTGCCTTTACGA
>JALPQI010012028.1:0-38702 GCA_025490895.1 Thaumatotibia leucotreta
GCGTAAACATGTTATTCCAATTGACTGAAGAGTTTGGGTGAATGCAAAAGTTTACCAATTCAAAAAATAGGTCGTTTATTTATTAAGTCACCACATATGAACTCTTAAGAAACATGTAATTAAATTGAAATATTTTTTTTCAGTTTCTGTATTGCTTACTAATAAATTAAACAATATCCTATGTTCCATACGTTTTATCTGTAACTCTGATCAAGTTTATTTTTAATCTCTTGTAATTTACCAAAATGTTGATGACGATGTATGATTAATGATTATGTACCTACATAGTACGAAAAAAAATTATATTATTATATTCTGTTTTATCTTATTCTTGTGATTACATGGGTGTTGTATATGTATTATACATGTGATGGTCTTATACAGGATGCTCGCAAGCATTTTAATTAGACGCCAAATAAACAAAAAAATATTATGTGATGTCAAAAATCACCCAAAAAATATTAACTTTTAAGACAACATTAAGCAACAATAGGTCAAAATGTTTTTTTTTAATTATTTTAGTGACAAGTTGTTTCGTTTAGTGTATTCTTGCGGTAAGATTAGAACACATTGTGGTTAGTTGGTTTGCGTATGATCGTGCCGTGATATTTATTTATTTGATAATTATTTATACCACTTATTAACCTATTGCAAAATTATCTCAGAGGTATTTCACAACATTGTTCTAATGCATCAGAGAACCTTTCCTCTTTAACTCGCGAAGCCAACGGGAACCCTCTTCCAGGGTTCCGTGGCAAAACGATGCGGTTTACCACGTCCGCAAATTCGTGAGCCGCTAATATTGGGGCTTTTATAAAATTCGGGGTACATTTTTAGTAAATAGGCAAACGTTGAGTTAAATTTTACACACACCTTAAATTTTATTAAAACTAGACAAGTATATTATCAAAATTAGTAGAATCATTAAAATATACGTAGAGTCAGTGACGATACGCATTTTTTAATAAGTACTTCAATAATTTTTGATTACTCACCTGTCGCAATTATTTTTTTGTGGTGGTATCCCATTTGTTTACATTTTTTGATCTCCAATTCGATTACAGCAGGCTTAGCACATGATTGGTGCGACAGTATGTCGCCGCGAGATAGATCTCCCGTCCGTCACTAGCTATATTAACAAAAGAGGGACGGATAGACTATCTCGCGGCGAGATACTGTCGTGCCAATCATGTGCTAAGCATACAGATCTTAGTTAATAGGAGAGGCTTACGTCCAGCAGTGGACTATCATAGGCTGATGATGTTGATGATGATGGGTTAAATTGACCATTTGTGGAATAATTCTGCATTGTAACGTATTTTTTCCTAACTGGTGCGGAAAAGCAAAATTTGCGCACACTTCGCGTGCGTAAATTTCTCATTTTAAGACACTTCTTATGAAAAAAGTCGTTCGATACACGTGTAAAAACCTCTTTTAACTCGGGTGATTGTCGCCATCGTTTCACTGGGGCTCCAAATTTCATCCTCGTCGAAAAAAAAATTGTTTGCACTTGCATCGAAATGTACTATTTTAAACTAAATCAGGGACTAGAATAAATGAAAATGAATCAAAACGTGGTGAAGGCAGCAAGAATACATGTATCACCACTACAACTCATGAGTTGGAGTTGAGTATGTAAGGGATTGAAGAGTCACTGATCATACGCATAGGTTATTGGAGAGGCCTATGTCCAGCAGTAGCAGTGATGTGTGATGATGTAATGAATCAAAATTGGTTCTCCTTTTAGTTTTTAGTATAACATTCGTATGGCCGTGTGGTGACGGCAGTAACAATAGCCACCCCAACTCCTGCGGGTGTCGTAAGAGGGATTTAAGTGTCACTGACCATTATTTGATAAAAGATTGATGATGGACAGCAGTGTCATCATAGTGGACACATTACTGCGATCGCAAAACCGCTTGCCCAGCGTGGCGATTATGGGCATTTACCTCCTAATGCGTCTATACGCATAGTTAATAGGAGAGCCCTACGTTCAGCAGTGGACTGAGATAGGCTGATGATGATGATTCGCATGGATCCCTAGTCCTTATCCCTAAAAAAGAATTGAAATATAAAAATTCTACAGTAGTTAAATAAAATAGTCAATTGCCAGGCAGCGTGATGGCAGGTGAACTAAAATGTAAACGGTTTGGTGGCCGCTTTGAAACGGGAGAAGCGCAGGGCGTCCGTCCGTTCGATGGGTGGGCGATATTCAAAAGAGTGGTCACTTTTGGATAAGGTTAGCACTGGACTGAGCCAGTGGCGTACAGAAAGACCTTTATTTTGATTTAAACTTTCACGATTATCACTCATAATTTAAAAGCAAAAGGGTCTTAATCGCGTAAACTTACGTTTAATTATATCCTGATGTTTCAAAAAATGAGAAAGACCTTTGCTCAGCAGTGAACGATAAACGGCTGAAATGATAATGATGATGAGTCAATTGCACAGTAATACAGGCGCGGATCCAGGACTTCGTTCGGGGAGGGGGGGGGGGGGCACTGATCTATGATATGATAGTATTTTATACTTCAAACAGCACCTAGGCATACCTAAATTTAGTTTTTGAGGGGGGGTAAGTGCCCCCATCGCCCCCCTGGCCCCCGCGCATGCAGGAATAATAATAATATTAGCATGTATACAATATTTACGTCTTTGCTGAGCAGTGAGCGATAAACGGTTGAAATGATGATGATGATGATGAGTCAATTGCATAGAAACAATAATTATTTTAACATGTATACGTACGTCATTTTCAGATAATGTGTCCTATCTGCGTACTTAATATGGCTACGAGTTGTTACGAATGTTACGATATACAATTTACTTCTCGCGATTTCTCTACTAGTCACATTAAAAAAAAACATATGATTTCATATTCATTTTTGTGTAGGATATGTTCACAAGGATTTTTTACGCAAATAACACTAATTTTTACAAGGTCTACCGCTCACAAAATTTACTATAATGGTAAGAACGATAGTGATTTAGGTTACAACAAAAAGGTCCGACCTCACTCGTGGCAGTTAGCAAAAAGCAATAGATTAGGATCGAGAAAGGCTTTCAACGCAAACTAATGGACCTGAATTTGTCTTTCATTGTGCGTCGCTTTGTTATCAGATGATAAAAAAAAGAAAATACGCACTTGTGTACAATTTAGAAATAAAATTGGCGATAAAAATATAATCGGATTTAGGCGCTGAGGGCTTCGTATAATCCGTACAAGAACCAACACATTAAAAATATACAGGGTGTAAGTGTAATACGGGCGAAGCTCTTAACGGGGCCTAGTTTACGACATAGTACATATTTTAGATAACTTTTACATAAAATTAGGACAGCAAAATTATCCATACGAAATAATTCGGCGCGCTATGTAGAGCAACACACACAAGTTAAATGCTTGTTGACAACTAATTTCAAAAGCAGATGACATAACTGCCATATCAATATTAACAAATGTTCGTACCTACAATACCTACATTACTGCTCCGAAAATCTTAAAAAAAAATGTTAGTGGTGTCGTAATTAAGTCTAACTTAAAAACCCTTGTAATCCCTGATTACACTAATGAATCCCATCCCTGGTTTAATTTGCCTGTATTAGATTTACACATAATTCTTCGGGAGAGCCTCACTCCTAGAAGACGCGTCCCCAGGTGGCGGATAGGGGCACGCCCGTCTACTTTTTAGTAGCAGGGTAGGAACGAAATAAAATAGTTCCCGCGGACCAACAGGTCGGAGAAGGACACTCCGTATGAAACCACGCAGGCTACCAGAAGCCTTGGGGTACCCCCTAAAAGTCTGGCTCTGCGGGCACGGACGCAAAGATGGCAGCCCCATCGTCGTGATCGGGGCGCTGTGGGTTAATCACCTGCACGCTCTTAAACCTCACAGATTATGAAACCTACACAAAGAAGTAATAACCGGACACCTTTAACAACGACCCTTGGCATGAAACAACGGACACGGATCGGATGCTGGAATGTTAGGACCATGACTCGACCTGAACGGCTGCCCCAAGTAGCTAAAGTCATGAGAGACTACAGCATCCACATATTAGGATTGAGTGAGACGAGATGGAACGGGTTTGGCGAAGTGGCAGGAGATTTCGGCACCACGCTACTATATAGTGGCAAGGAAGACGAGGGTGCTCGCCGAGAGTATGGAGTTGGCCTCCTCCTTAGCCACTCTGCCAAGAATAGCCTGCTAAGCTGGAAGCCTATTTCGGACCGCATCATTCTGGCACGTTTTGACTCTAGAGCCCGTAAAGTCAGTGTTGTGCAGTGTTATGCTCCGACGAACGAAGCCTCGGATGAGTGTAAAACTGCCTTCTATGAACAACTTGAGGCCACAATTCATACAAGGTGATATTCTGCATCATGCAGCTGGAGGAGTGAACCGTTGATTGTTATAGAACCGCTGAACAACTTTCACTATGGAAACCCCCAAGAAAATCACGAAGTAAAATTTCCTAGTCATGTGTTGAGTCATGATTGATATTTAAGTAAATTCATAATAAGGACTTTTTTTCGCAATTTCTTGGCCTCAGCGTGACTGTCCCTAGTACTCTGTTCGCTCCTACTCTACGACCCAGATGTGACTGTGTAGATAGTAAGATGATGTAGAAGCTTGCACCGACTATAATTGGCAGACCAATCAAGGCTACTCCGCTTCCTATTGCTATGAAACTTCTCATACAACATAGTATAGCAAACGATTTAAAGGTAAGCGAAAGTGGCTGTTTGGTGCAACCCGTGTGTGTTGTATAATTTTTAACCATCGATTTTACGGCAACGTTGGAAGTTTTGTTTCTCATCCAGTAAACTTCAGTACAATAGAATAGATACTGACCCTCATATTAATATACTGAAAGATTACTCAATTTTCTCCGTTATTTTGTACATTTTGTTAAACAACTCTAATGAGAATGTTGTTTGTCAATAACATACTCATTTAATGGGAAACCTAGGACAATTTAGAACTAAGGCAAAATATAATAACAAAAGTAAGTTGCGTAACTTTGACATAATTTTCGAGTTGACAAAGGCTCGAACCGCTTGATCGTAAGTTTCTTGACGATTGACTTTGTTCTGAAAATGGCGGAGCTTTAAGACTAATTGTCTGATTCACCATCCTCGAATAAAATATATCTGTCAGATTAATTTTAGCTCTAGTAGAGAGGCTTTCTTCCAACAGTTGACTAATATAGGCTGATGTCAAATTTTAGCTGTCCTTTTTTATATACCCGAGGAAAACGTTAATGGTCACGTTATCAACCGTTTATAGTTATCCTTCGAGTCTTGGCCGTGTGGTGACGGCAGTAAGAATACATTTGTACCCAACTCCTCCGGGCCTATTTCTCGTAACTATTAGTTTACAAGTATATTAGTTATTAGTTACTAGTGAAAATTTTACAAGTCCTAATATTTTCTGTTTCTCGAAAATAAATATTAGACTGGTAACTAATATTGGTAAACTAATAGAAAATATTAGTCCAGCTTGGCTGATTGGGGTATTACCCATGTCTTATTACATATTTAAAAAAATAAACATAGGCGGTAAAAAGCAAATTGTTTGTTTAGTTAAAATAAAAAAATAATTATGAATGGCTATGAAGTTGATGGTTTTGAGGAATATATTGGAAGCCAGAGATATTTTATTTGGAAGCTTTTCGGACACGTTAACCTAAACAGATAAACGTAAAAATGGGAGGAATTAACAATTTTAATTATTTCTCATCCAAATCCGCCCACATTTTATAATTTTCTTTAGTTAACTGTGATAAGTAACACGCTAATAGTTTGGAATAATATTTTTTACCAAGCTTCGGCGACTAATAGCTTTATGAGTGTATTTTACAAGTGTAGTTATTTTTCTTTGTATTCGAGAAACCAAAACCAAATTACGTCTAATAATATTAGCTAATATTTATTGGTTGGTAACTAATAACTATTTTATTAGAGTGCCTTCGAGAAACGCAAATTTGTGAACTTGTAAAAAATATTAGCCCATGGACTAATATTATTAGTCTAATAAGGTACGAGAAATAGGCCCCTGCGGGTGTCATAAGAGTCGACTAAGGCGGATCGAAGTGTCACTGACCATTATTTGATAAAAGATTGATGATGGACAGCAGCGTCATCTTAGTGGACACATTACTGCGATCGCCAATCCGCTTGCCCAGCGTGGCGATTATGGGCATTTACCTCCTAATGCGTATATACGCATAGTTAATAGGAGAGGCGTACGTCCAGCAGTAGGCTGATGATGTAATGTGATATTTATCCGGGGAATATGAAACAGGCAACAAAGTGTTAGCCTCTCAGAATAGTTTAAAATTCACGTTAATATTCCAACGTCGGAAGCAAAGATTGCGAGTGTCGTGGTATCGGGATAAAAATAAAGCTTGCCGCAAAACCAACAAACAAAGCCTTAGTGCAAACCGTTGCTGTGTTTAGTTTTGCAATGGCCCCGCTCATTTTATCAGTAGAGTTCGATTTGGTTCAATCGATAAGAGGAAGCGATTTAAGCTTTATTGTATTTTAGCCACACGAAATTGACTCTTACAAAAATACTTTTTGTTTTTTTTTTTGATGAATTTGTAAAAAAGAGTTAAAATAAATGAATAGAGTATTTTAAGTACCAAATGTACCAACGCTGCACATGTTGCACCAATAATATTATGACTAAACTAGAGTAATAAGAACGTAGCGTTACAATATTATCTTCTGTATTCACATATGTATGAAATGTGTAAAAATTGAATACATGCATGAATGATATGTAACGTTTGAAAATATAATCACTAAATGAGTAGAAGAAATAAACAATTCCATTGTAACCGCAATCACAAGATGACATGTATGATGACTCAAGATTTCGTTCGGTCTTATAGGTATATTTTGTTAAACGAAAGGGACAAACAATACTTATGAGCTTGCTAAGTTAGGAAACGTTTATGAATAAGGTGGTAAGACCGTAAGATTATAACGCCTATGCGACGAACAAATAAAACATGGAAGCCGCTCGCCATAATAAATTGCTTTTCAAAAACGGTTCTGATTTTTAGTTGGCCATTTCACCGCCTCTTCAATGCATCACGGTAATGAATTTCAATATCAACCTACAAAAATATAAACCGCCATTTAAAAATAGTTGTTATTAGTCCATCAGGGTTCTGATTGGCTATTCTATAAACATAAACGTATGTCAAAGATTTTGCGCCGAAATATGCGCGGTGTTAAAAAAAACGCTATGTCCTGCCCATCTTGGTATAATTGAACAATTGGTTTTGGGGGCATTTTTGAGCTGGCGTTAGACGTCCATGTTATATAATATGGTCGCAGCGCCCATGAATTGAGGCACACCAAAACATCGGCACCAACACGGTATTGCTTTTCCCCGCAGCCGATCCTTTTCCATGTAAAATACCGCTGATCTACGGTCGTAAGTAGATCATCTATACTTGTATGAGACGCTATACTCTAGATACTATCGGGAGGATTACTGTTACAAGCTTTTTACTCACAACACTTGTAAGTTCCCAATGTGTTCAGCTGGCGTTTTTAATTTGTTTTCACTGAGACATCGATCTTAATGAATTTGGCTCAAATTAGGTCTCAACCTACCTATGTTACATGTTACCTACCTATGAGCGCGGGGCAGTAAGAATATATTTGTCACCACCTCAACTCCTACCGTGGGTATCGTAAGAGTCGACAAAGGGATTGAACCAGTCAGGTGACCATTTATTTATCATTATCAAAGGTTGATGACAGCGTCATCATAGTAGACAAACTACCTACTATAATCGCCAACCCGCTTGCCCAGCGTGGCGATTACGGGCATTTACCTCCTCCTCCTAATGCGTCTTTACGCATATTTAATTAGGAGAGACTTACGTCCAGCAGTGAACTAATATAGGCTGATGTTGTAGCAAGCGAAATGATAGAATGAGATCAATTTGAAATTGCGAAATGCTACTGCAGTTACCTCTAAATAAGAATGCTTCGAGATGATAACATTAAGTAAGAAGTATTTTTAATAAAGTAGAGAGCAACTGCAATTGCAAAGAAAAGGTGCACTCTTACAGGCTACTAAACTTTTCAGTAGGGACAGTTGATACCATTAGGAGTTTAAATTCATGCAATTTTTTTCATTACTACAATTATTAGCAAATAATTTACTGAACTAGAAACTTAGGATTAATAACTATAATCATTGGCATCTAAACCTTATCAGCTTTATTGGTCCGAACACTGAGTAGGAGTGATTTGGCATAAAAAGCGTATTAGTATAATACATACAAGGTGGTCACAAAATAAGTGCATCGTTGCTTGCGAGGTTTTGGGACTTGAAATGGGGCCTCAGGAGATCTCCTTAGGATATTTTGAAAGTTTCAGAAAGGTCTATTCTTTTTGGAAAATAGGTACACCCCGTCCCGTCCCGTTGGTAATAAGTAGTGTCCCTACCTAGTAAGTGCTACTAAAATTACTACTTCTGAAACTTGAACCGATTCCAAAAAAACCCTAAGGAGCTTATTCTGCTTTCCAAATCTACACTGGCACTACAAATAGTACATAGTCATGTAGTACATTTCTAAACAAATCATAACAAAAAATGCCTTAAAAATATTTCGTTTTAATTATTCATTAAAAACATTTTTAAGCAGCTTAAATTCAACGTGTTCAGTAAGAGGATATTTTCCGTACTTCCTTTCAAGTTACTAAACCGTATTTAATTCTTTAAAGACGTGGCTGGAAATACTCCATCAAGCAGATTATTTCGTGTAATGAACTGTTAAAGCAAAATTCAATTACCAAAAGGCCCGGAAACCGGAAAAAAGCGGGCGAAGTCCGTTTAACTCGTTGAGTTACAATTTAGCAGTTTCTAAATCGCTTTTTATTTCGCACTTTTGACCGGTCAAAAGGGCAAAGTTCTGAAGCTTTCGAAAACCGCAGTTATCCATTTTAACGAGGTCTTTTACTAGGGGCTACTGACTAGGAGCGGCTTATACCGAAAGTTTGTAACTAGTAACGGAAATCCTTATCCAATTCAGTATAAAAAAGAGACTGCCACTTGAATTAGAAGTTACAAGATTTTGCGCAACGGGTCCTAGTATGCGGTCTTCTCGGAAAGTAGTGAAATAGAATCCAACACCATTAAATCTGCAGTTAGACTTAGATTTTACACTACACTTGTCTTGAACTTCTTAGATGACTCCAATTTATGTCACTCCAGATTTAATATATCAATCTCTTTTTAATCATTTAAAATAAGCTTTTAGGTATTTAAACAGGTTTGGCGGCTGGATCTCATCCAGATCAAGACTCCAATATATTAAAAGACATTAACTTTTTTTCTAAAGATTTTACTAAAACTTTAATTTAAATCAGAGATAGATATGGATTAAAATCCATCTAGGAGAATGCATATACATTTTGAAATAAGATTTATTTCTAATAATCCAGTTTATAGCTGACCTAAATAGCACAGGAGCTTCCGTTACAGAAACTTAACCTGAAGTTTACTATTAAATCGTTCTTTGGACTTCCTGCTTCTTGCTCTTAAGATTTTGTTTAACTTGAAACTTTATTTTGACCTACTGGATAATGTTCTGTTGTTGTATTCAAAATTACAAGCTGCTGCTAACACGGAATTGACAACTGGATTGATAACTGGAGAATCAATAATTTTGCTATGTGAGAGACCTTCCAAACTATACGAATTTTACTGTTGATATTAGTTCAGTAGTGTCTTTTCAAAAGGGCTTATTTCCATGTTGACAATAAAGATTATTTCTCTTATGAAAACAGAAAAATAACCCTTACTGACATAGTGGAAATAAGCCCTTCTGAAAAGACACTCCTCAGTTTCTGTAGACAGAAGGCCCATGGGGTCGATAAGTACTCTAGTGGAGACCACGAACACTCTTCAGGGCTCAATCCTCTGTGGGTACAAGATCGACCAACGACCTTATGAAGATCGCCGTTGGTGTGGTAGCCGTGGAGGTGCAAAGAGGAGCCTTATGTTCAGCGGTCTTATGGATGAAATGATGCTGACGATGGGTTTCAGTAGGTTTTGCAAGTTTTATCATATCATTATTTTCTTGTTTTAATTATTCTGACATAGAATGAAGACATTTATTTCTAGCTTTTATACCGTTTAAAAATAAACTAAACACATTCAAGAAAATCGGTTGTTGCAGAAATTATCACAACATAAGCTGCTGTTAATACCAACAGGTAAAGACATTCCAATGTAATTCCATGTCTCAATTCCGTTTTAAAACAAACATTTCACGGAACAAACGCCTGACGGAATTAAATTGAGCGCATTATTCGTACATTATTCCAATACGGGGATCTCACGTTCCCGATGATATATTCCGGCATTTGTCGTTTTCGCACTTAATTTATACAAAGCCTGTCTGACGGGGGGCCGAGTGCACACTTGTTGCTGCGTTTACTAAACCGTATAAACCGGTTTAGTTTTTACCGGTTTTTTGGAGTTCCCCAGGGTACGATGTTAGGTCAACTGTTTTATTAAGTAAATCTGTTTTTTGATATCCAGCTTTTACTCGGTCTCGAATTTAAAAGCGATAAATCAAACGCGAGAATTTTCATTATTTAGTACTTATTTGACATATTATAAATTCGTATTTTAAGGATTTTTTAAATAGACATATTATATAGTGGTGAAAGTAAGTTTCTTTAAAATAAATGTTGGTGTAATTTTACATAAATTGTATTAGGTAATTGCCGAACACATTCAAAAATAAAAATAAGTAAATCGACCATTTATGATGCAATACTAAATGGCTAAATACAAATAACTATTATCAAAGACTTTATGCAATGCAAGCAATTTTTTTTGTTCTTGATTAACTCAAAAAGACATTGGGTGTACTTTGAACCATGTCGTTCCAAAGGAAAAACTTCGTCTCCCACAAGTAACATTACGTTTGAAGTGTATTATGACAGTGTACCAAAGTCAATATTTCTGAAATAAAAATAAATCAACAGACATTTACGTTGCAATTATAAATGGCTAAACACAATGTCACTATCACTCACTTAAGCACTTGCAACCAAATTTTTTTTGTTCGTTTCTAACTCAAAAATATATTGGGTTGTCTGAGCCATGTCGTTCCAAAGGAAAAACTTGGTCTCCCATGAGTAACATTACGTTTGAAGTGTATTATGACAGTGTACCAAAGTCAATATTTTCGTTACCGCACATATTCCCAGCACTCCGTGTAAGAGCCACTGTGGCCTCGCCTTTACACAAACAATAATAAACTCGGGCTGTTAATCTTGCTTCGGCTGTGACCACTTTATTAGATACCAGGACACCCGTGTATAGAGAAATATACGCCTTCGGGGAAAAGTTGCGACTGTGAACTAAAGTTCTGGATAGGTTTAAGTGAATATGCAGTTAGGAATAGGTGCAGCTGAAAATAAGCATAAATATTAAGTTGATGTCATATAACAATGAAAGAATACCGAGTTTACCAAAATCAGAGTTGATTTATGACATATACATTATACATGCTTTTGGTAATACTTTAAGACTTGATTATCAATCTCCACTCAACAGTATCTGTCAGATAAAGGTTAGGTCTGTTTTTCTTTGACTGATCACCTGAATAATAATCACCAAATTAAAAATTTACAATAACCGACTTCAACCGATTACTCCAAGATCCCCGATTTGTTTCCATCATTGGATTCCTCAAATCCTACTTTCTCAATACAAATTCTTGTAAATGAATGAAAATTACCAAAAGCTACATACATCCCTCGATTTCTCCAAGATCCCATCATCAATTCATCAGACCCCAACTCGGTGTCAACGGGACCATCTCGGGGTTATACACGTTCGACCGAAAAAAAATAAAAATAAAAAATTAAACTTTAAAAAATTAAAAATTAGATACGTTATGGATAATTGTAACTAACGTTTACTTTTCTCTGGGTATCGAAATCAGGTCTAAGAAAATCAAAACAAATCAAACAATGCCACAAGGGCCAATCTTAGATATAGGTCAGGTTAAGTAGATTAGTTAGATTTATTCTATGTACATAAATTGTAGTTTTGAAAATAAATGCTTATATTATAAAAAAATCAAATAACAAAAAAAATATTGAATGCTTATTCATAAAAAAAACTTTAATTGATGAAATACCTATTCTCTTTGAAGGAACTGTGATTTTTAAGACCGAAAAGAACAAACAATACTTACTTGTCGGCTTGTTAAGGTAGGAGACGTTTATTAATAAGGAGATTAATTTTTAATAAGCAGCAACTAGTAAATATTTTAAATAAATGCCAGTTCCATTTCCCGTTGCTTCCGTCGTCGCTTAAACTTACCCCTTGGTTATTTACGACACCACTTTACTCGCTCTGCATAGCGAGACGAATGGCGGCAGCAAACTCCTGATTCCGGCACTAGCTGAATTCAGCTCTAGTAACTTAAACGTTGTCACCTGACAAATGCAGTCTGTTAATTTTGAAGGTGTTCGTCCTCATTATTGATTATAATACAGTGTGTTAACATCATGCAGGTTTTTATTGAAACCGAGGATTGAGAGGTAGGTCTTTAGCCAAACCGTGCATTATTTGATTAAAGATTCTAATTTTAAACGTCAGTGAGAAGCATGTACTGCAAAATGAATTGATAATTAGCGCTTGACAATGACAGTTCGCAGCCACTCACAGCGTTTGAAAACTAAGCAGGAAACGCGTCACATTGATCGTTCGAAGGAAATAAAATAGTACATTGTGTATTTAGGGCGGTAAGTAAGAATTCTTGTACCGCCCGTGGTACACACAATGTTTTTCATCACACCTGTGATGCAAAAAAGTAAATAAAACAATATATTTTCACAAAACTACTCTAAAATGGTCTAAATCAGGGATGACTTAATTTCATCATTTTCATAAAAGAAATCTCGGCGCGGCGCGCGGCGTGCGCCAGACCGCGCTAGTGCGACGTAATGTTGTATGAAAATCCTTAACGGCCTACTAGGACGTAATGACGCACCTACGGCGCGCATCACCGCAGCGTATTGGCGCACTTACCGAACAGGTGTGATGAAAATATTTTTACAGTTAAGTAATTGAAATATTTTGTCAACTCTTCGATCAACATTCGTACGCGATGCGCCAAGCGACGTGGACGCATCGATGATTAATTAAATATCATATTTAATTACGAAATTAGCGCGGCCCGGCCGCTGCTTATGATTCGCCGCGATGAGTGCCTCTTCGAGTCAACCCATCGTGAACGATTTCCTCGCCTTCCTGCAACAGAAGGAGAAGGTGCTGCAGGAGGGAAGAATGGATGCTGCAACCGCTGTCCAGTTTAGTTCGCGGGCATCGAGTTTCAGCGTGGATGACATCTGTGAAGCGAAGCAGGTGTTGTGCCAGTCCCTTGGGATTGTTGGCACGTATGTTCCTCACAGAAAAGGGGATGAAACCGGGAAGAAGTCACTTTTGGATATACAGAAGATCCTTAAGGAGAACCGAGAGCGAATTCCGGAGTTTGTATCGAAGGATGCCTCTATCCTGCCGATACATGTTCCGGATAACATCGACGTTCGCTACTTGTATCAGGACATCGTGGCCCTAAAAACAAGTTTAGCAGAAGTCATTTTGAAATTTGAAGCCGCCCAAGTCACTATTGCCGAGCTACGTGACGAAGTTGATAGTTTACGGAATGTCTCGACTCGGTCGACGGCATCAAATTTCAAGAGCGCTGACCGGCCCGCTACAAACGCTGAGCCTGTGCCGCCGCCTGTTGCAAAGTCACGTCAGCGTAACTACGCTGACGACGCCGGTCAGCCTGTCGCCGCTAACCGGGCCACCTTGCCTCCTGAGGGAATGGGTCCCAATAAGGGCAAGGCCTCCGGCATCTTTGTGGACAAGGAGGGGTTCACATTGGTGAAACGGAAGAGCAGGGTGCGCAGGGCGCCCCGAAAAACTCTGTGTGGCACTGCCGAGACCGTTAATTCCGGTCTTCCGGTTGCAACACCGAGTAGGGCGCTCTACGTGTCGCGCCTGCATTACTCCGCCGTGCCCAACGATGTGGTGGAGTACGTCCGCCGGAAGACGGGTTACTCGCTGAGGGTGCAGCAGCTGCGGTCGCGCCACTACGTGCACTTCAGCTCGTTCGTGGTGCGCGTGCCGCGCCCGCTGCATGACACCATCGCGAGTGCAGACTTCTGGCCGAAGGGTGTCGTGTTTCGGCAGTTCCGAAGCAATCTGCCGAATCCTACGCCGGATCAGACGACGCAACGGGGCCACGTCGTTTCGTCGCCTAAATCAAACTAGTTTTAAGTTGTTTTTATATTTTTGTGTTTTTGTAGTTCACAGTGCCTTGGTGTTTAACTGTTATGCTGTGTAACTTATTTGAATAATAATAAAATAAAAATAATAATAAAATAATAAAAACTCTTAATACTTGAAAACGATTGCCAGTAATGGGTGAATATCTGAGCGTTTCAATCGCCTAATTTTGGTGGCATCGTTTTTGTCGAAGTTTCTATTCGTTATAATGTGCTACTTTGTCATTTGAAGGAGACACGGTACCTTATACAAATGACGAAGTATAACATTGAGACGTTTAGAAACTTCGGCAAAAATGATGCCATCAAAATTAGGCGGTTGAAACGCTCCGATATTCACCCCAATGCGTATTATTAGGGATTGCAATCCAGCAGTGTTTTCAATCCAGCTGGATTTTTGCTGGATCGCCGTCAATCCAGCTGGATCCAGCGCGGATCCAGCAGGTAGGAAAAATAGCAAAAAAAACTACTTTTTGCCATAAAACGGGTCGATTATTAATCATAATATTTTAATATAATGAAAGGGAGAGATTTTCTCCGTGCGGTGACGGAGTAAGAATACAAAAATCACCGCCCCTCTCTTCCCGTGGGTGTCGTAGGAGTCGACTAAGGGAAATACTGAGTAACCAGCTTCTCAGCCGGTGGTAGGGTATTTTTACTAGTACCCGCCTGGTTGGCTACCACCGTACATTCGGTGTAAACGCCCGTGAAATGACTTACCTTCGTGTTTGACGTGTTTCGGTGTCAGCCGGTGTATTTACCAGCATCTAGCGGGCCAGCAAGGCGGTGGCAACTAACAGGTTACTGATTGTCTCCTGTTCGTTGCCGCCGCGATTTGGGTTCTACTTTTCACTTACGATCAGGTGGAGTGGAGCCACTTTGTTGTGCCAACGTTATTTTTATTGGGTCGGCAACGCGCATGTGACACCCTGAGGTTGCAGGCGCCCATAGGCTACGGTGACTGCTTTCCATCAGGCGGGCCGTATGCTTGTTTGCCACCGACGTGGTATAAAAAAAAAAAAAAAGTGAGGATAATAACGCGCAGTTTTGTGAGTTTTGTTCAAAAACAATTAAAAAATAAGATAATTATGAAATTAAAAAACATGACTGCCGTTTTAAGCGAACTGAAAAGTAACAAATAATTCCTTTTTCAGGGTAATTCTTGTGAGCGTATCTACATATAGGCGCTTGTCCTATTATTATATATTAAAATGTAGTAGTAGGTTAAGGTAGAGCGAGTTTTCAAATGGTGATATTACGGGTCGTCCCCGGAGCGAAGCTTCAGCCCTCTGCGGAGTCAGTTTTTGAAATTCTATCCAATTTTTAAACGGTTTTTATTAGCTTCACCGCGTATCAACTGTCGTCGATGCTTCAAATCTTGTGATCGATTTTTCGACCACTTCTACCACACCAAAATTAATGAAATTTGAAACTCGTGTCAAGTCCCCATGACAATGCAATATTATAATATTTGTATCCTTGTACCCTCAAAGCCTGATGCTGCAGACGTACTGCTTACCTTAACCGAGAGTGTTAGACACGTGCAAATGAAAGTATAGCATGTTTGGCATAATCAAATACTAACAGCCCGATCTTGACTTCCAACTCCTCACTCCTGATGCTGCAGTACTGCCCACAATAACCGCAAGGTTTATCTTTTATCAATTTCTTGATTTTAAAGAAGTTCTTTAGATATTAAGTAGAAATATGCGAATTTAATACCTACTAACTTCCAACTCCTCAGATCTGATACTCCAGTGTTACTGCCTGTCACAGCCGCTAGGTTTAGCGATCTGTAGATTTTGAAGTACTGCTTTAGACATTTGGTGGAAACATACAGATTTCATTATCATAATCATCATCATATCAGCCGAAAGACGTTCATTGGTGAATATAGGCCTCCCCCAAAGATTGCCACAAGGACCGGCCTTGTACCACCCACATCCAGTGACCTTCACCAGGTCATGAGTCCACCTTGTGGGGGGCCTACTCACGCTGCGCCTTCCGGTACGTGACCACCACTCGAAAAACTTACCACCCCAACGGCCATCGGTTCCAAGCGCGACGTTCCCCGCCCACTGCCACTTCAGTTTAGCGATTCGAAGAGCTATATCGGTTATTTTGGTTCTGCTGCGGATGGTCTCCTTTCTAATCCGATATCGCAGAGAGACTCCTAGCATAGCCCTCTCCTTTGCCCTTTGGGTGACATTGAGCATTCTTATAACCCCATTGTAAGCGAGCACGGTTTAGTATCGTAGGTCATCACTGGCAACATACACTGATCAAAGACTTTCGTCTTCAAACCCTGCGGAATATTGGACGAAAAGATACAGACGGATTTAATACTGACTTCCAACTCCTCAAACCTGATGCTGCTGAGACACGTGTCACTGCCAGCCATGTCGGGCCTGCGGCCCTCCGGCTGATAGACTGACGGCGTGAGTGGATCGCGTAGCGTAGGGCGACCCGTCGGGCCTGCGGCCCTCCAGTTGATAAAGTGACAGCGTGAGTGGATCGCGTAGCGTAGGGTGACCAGTCGGGCCTGCGGCCCTCCAGCTGATAGAGTGACAGCGTGAGTGGACCGCGTAGGGCGAGCCATTGGGCCTGCGGCCCTCCAGCTGATAGAGTGACAGCGTGAGTGGATCGCGTAGGGCGACCCGTCGGGCCTGCAGCCCTCCAGCTGATAAAGTGACAGCGTGAGTGGATCGCGTAGCGTAGGGTGACCAGTCGGGCCTGCGGCCCTCCAGCTGATAGAGTGACAGCGTGAGTGGACCGCGTAAGGCGAGCCATTGGGCCTGCGGCCTTCCAGCTGATAGAGTGACAGCGTGAGTGGATCGCGTAAGGTGAGCCGTCGGGCTTGCGGCCCTCCAGCTGATAGAGTGACAACGTGAGTGGATCGCGTAGGGTGAGCCGTCGGGCCTGCGGCCCTCCAGCTGATAGAGTGACAGCGTGAATGGATCGCGTAGGGTGAGCCGTCGGGCCTGCGGCCCTCCAGCTGATAGAGTGACAGCGGAAGTGGATCGCGTAGGGTGAGCCGTCGGGCCTGCGGCCCTCCAGCTGATAGAGTGACAGCGTGAGTGGATCGCATAGCGTAGGGCGCGCCGTCGGGCCTCGCTTTAAACTTGATTTTCTCAATAAACCAAATTGATTGATATATTCCTTATTGTCAGATCTCTGTTACCTAAGGTATTGTATGAATAACACGTCCAGTTGAGTCACTTCGGGCATTCAAGCTGACATTTTTTTAGTGTGGGATTTCAAAAAATATCTATTCAGCAGCGATTCCCCTCTCGTTACACATAAAATATTGTCCATTACGTTTACACATGTTTGTGTCGTAATTAAAGCGCGAGAGTTAAACGCTAGCATCCCTAATTGTATTGCATATTACAAACAACATCCTTTGATCTAGAATAAGTTGCACTAAAAACCTGAAAATAAAATAAGTAAAAAAAGTTTTAAGTTAAACGGTTTTTATTGCACCAAAAACTAGAAAATAAAAATTAGTTGTAACTAACCGTAGATGCTACTTTTTGTAGATTAGTCACGTGAAACTATTATCACTGTAGTCTTCCCAAGTCGGATGCTGAAAGCCACGTTTAGCCTCTATGTCAGTGGATTAAGCGTTACCTAATCGGAAACTTTTACCAAACTAAAATAAAAACGTGGGGCGTACGCAATTGTGATTAAGTCACTATAGTTATAAGACACATAGAAATCAAGACAATCAAGTGTAATAAGTTTTGTTCTGGCCTTGATAAATGTTATTTACCTCTGTAGAAGTGTTGGGACAGATGGATGATCAATTGCAAAATTAAGGCTACAATCACATATTTTAAACTTGTATGTTTCTTTATAACGCCCCACGTTTTTATTTTAGTTTGGTAAAAGTTTCCGATTAGGTAACGCTTAATCCACTGACATAGAGGCTAAACGTGGCTTTCAGCATCCGACTTGGGAAGACTACAGTGATAATAGTTTCACGTGACTAATCTACAAAAAGTAGCATCTACGGTTAGTTACAACTAATTTTTATTTTCTAGTTTTTGGTGCAATAAAAACCGTTTAACTTAAAACTTTTTTTACTTATTTTATAAACTACACTGCACATTAAAAGGTTTCCAAAAAAAATTAAAAAATACGACTATTAAAATATGTATAGTATTAAGACAAGCGCCTACATGTACGTTTACAAGAATTAACCTGAAAAAGGAATTGTTTGTGACATTTTAGCTCGCTTAAAACGGCAGTCGTGTTTTTTTACTTTTTAATTATTTTATTTATTGGGAACCTTTTAGTGTACCTACCTTTTAGTGTGTAGTGTAATTTAAAATTGGATAGAATTAAAAAAAACTGACTCCGCAAACTAATTGAAGTTTTGGCCAAGATGAGTTGCCACCACATTTAGTAAAAAAATGCGCTGAAGCGTTAACCCTTCCATTGACACTGCTTGCTCATTACCCAGTCTTTTACAGAAGGAACAGTCCCAGGATCTCCTTTAAATTTCAGTTATTAAACCTGTATAATATAAAAAAGGCAATCACAATGAATGTAGTAATTATCGCCCCATAGCCCTTCTACCAGCTTTTTCCAAAATGTTTGAAACCGCTATGTCAAACCGATTATATTCCTTTTGTGAAAAGTTTAAAATATTGAACGATTCTCAAAACGGTTTCCTAAAAGATCCCTCAATATCGTCAGCACTTTCCCAAGTACATAAACGAAGTTTTAAACACAATAAATGACAGAAAATATGCTATTGGTATGTTGATATGAGCAAAGCTTATGATTGTGTTGTACATGACATTTTATTGCAAAAATTATTTGGAATAGGCATTAGAGGCTCAGCTCACAATTCATTCATACCATGCCTTACAGGTCGTACACAATGTGTTGAATTGAAATAGAATGTCACAATTACATCACAGGTACCATACTAACATTTCAATCAGATAAAACGAATATTACTCGACCAATACCCCAAGGCGAGTAAATTTTGTACTCTTTTTGCTGACGACATATAATCTATAATAATACCTTGCCACAATGAATTAAATTTAAATAATAGCTTAAATACAACTATTCAAAATATCGTAACCTGATTGGATGATCACAATTTAAAGCTTAATTTCATTAAAACCAAACTCATGCAATTTAGACCCTACCAAAAACGTAGCATAAACATAGATTTCTCATTCCGAAGCACTACATTAGAATCTGTCCACTCTTTCCTACTGCTAGACATACACATTGTTTCAACCATAAGTTTGAAGGAGCACTCGTATTAGTCACGGCCGCCAAGGACTAAGCGCGGGATCGCGGATCCGTTTCAAACACGACGTAAAATAAGTTTATGCAAAAGTTCTAATTGTGCATTTTTTTGGTAAACTTTATTTGCGGATCCGCAGCGCAGCAGACCAAAAAATGCGCTGGATCCAGCTGGTTTGCTGGATGCTGGATCCAGCAATTGCAATCCCTAATTATAACCCATTTTCGTAAAAGCCTGGGTCATGGTAACACTGTTTAATTGTGGACATGTGGACTCTTTTCTGCGATCGCCAATCCACTTGCTCGGCAATTATGGGCATACCTCCCAATGCGTCTATACGTATAGTTGATAAAAGAGGCCTACGTCCCGCAGTGGACTGAGATAGTCTGATGATTTACAAGTATTTGCTAAATGTGCAATTCATTTCCCCTTACATGCCAGCTAAAATACAAAACGAGTTTTTAACCCAATACAATCATTTATATCAGAAAACGATGGAAAAAATCTTTCATTTCCGCAAAGGAAAGGACGCATTTTTCCGCATCCATTTTGGCGAAGCAAAAAATGTGACCGTGTCAGTTTAGCAACTTTAGCAAATGGCAGAAACGCGGAAATGTAGTTTAGGATGAAAGAAATGGGCAAATTGAAGATAAATAGTTGACCCACAATCATTTGGAGTAATTTGTCCGTTTAGTTTTATGGAACCAATAATTTTGCAACTAAGTTTAAATTTAGGGATAAGTATTATAATTATTTTGATTAATATTATTGTGCTGCACTTATTGTTGTTGTTGTTGTTGTTGTATTCTAGCCATTATTTTCCGCAACTCGACATCAAACGTGCCTATTTTGCGTGGTCCCAACGCTGGCCCAGTAATTCTTGGGGACTTCACATACACCCTTGAATTTCTTCGCAGGTGTATGCAGGTTTCCTCACGATGTTTTCCTTCACCGTAAAGCACTTGTGAATATCAAATATTTCGTACATAAGTTTGATAGCGTCCGGAGCGTTCAAAAATATCTGAACACGCCTTTATTGCCATAACGATAGATGCATGTTCAGATATTTTTGAGCGCTCCGGATGTTACTATATATCTGATAGCGACTGTTCAAGATCAAGACTGTTATCATTATTTTATACTACTCTGT
Source organism: Thaumatotibia leucotreta (assembly GCA_025490895.1). Taxonomy (NCBI): domain Eukaryota; kingdom Metazoa; phylum Arthropoda; class Insecta; order Lepidoptera; family Tortricidae; genus Thaumatotibia; species Thaumatotibia leucotreta. The sequence goes on from JALPQI010012028.1 coordinate 20,770, forward strand.
TATCTTCTGAATAAAACGTTTGGTTATTATAACGCTTACAACTGAATACTATTACCACACCATTTATGTATGTACCATGTACCTAAATAAAAGAGCATATAAACAGCTTCGTTACGTGTCTAGTTAATGATTGCCAAACTAATATCAAAAGATTGTCAAACAGCAATGGGGTTCTTTAAAATAGGTTGTAAAGTTTTTCAAATACTATTACCATTTTTAAATCAAACAGTGCATAACAAACAGTAAATCGTCTGTGACAGACGAACAGACCGACAGATAGACATGACGAATCTATTAGGGTTCCGTTTTTGTCATTTTTGCTACGCCCCCCTTAAAAAGCATGATTTGAACATTACCTTCCCTGAAAGGTTCAATAATGTACAGTCAGCTGCAGAGAAAAGTAGACCCCCTTGCATACAAATTTACTTTTTTACTTTACTTTTCTCTGCAGCTGACTGTACAACAACGGATGCCTATCAAAACATGTCTTCTTACTCTCCATCTCAAGCAAAAGGAAAAGTTAGTTCCGCCATACTAAGACCCGTTTGAAGCCACCACTTAATAAATAAAAGACATACCCAATTATCTATCCCCTTCAGTTCCAAAATTAGGCTTTCATCCGTAATTATACCACACGCTCAATTATGTAAAGGGATCCGTAGTTAGGGACGTCACAAACGGCGAATTAAATTGTAAGTCTAACAACGTCAGGCTGGCACTTAAAATTTTCACCAAGCAAGACGGAACTGTAATGTACCGCGGTCCCGGCGGCCCTTCGGCAGTGCCTTGAGTTGTGAGAGGTAGCGATTGTCGAAGTAAACTTCGCCCTTAGCAAATAAAGCGAGAGTAAATCGCGTGCGAGAAAAACACCTGACACATTTTATCAATGAGCTTTTTTCCTTTTAGGGACACTCGATCAGCGTTAAAATTAAGGATTTTCAATTTCACGATAGTTTGATGTCCTTGAAGGTTAAAATGCCTGAAAGTTAAATTGAATGTTAAAAAACTGTATTCAGTTCGATAAGGACAGGTGGTTATCTAGCATGGGAGATACTGTATCCTTTGTTTTGTGCTAAGTCCGCTTGGAAGGGAGTTTCGTTTTATAACACCCATTTACTAAGAGAATCAGTGACTCCAAATACATACAGGCTTTGACCTCATTCGGGGGTTAAAAACTAATGCCCATTGAAATTGCCACAGACCTTATTGTTTCGTATGTGATTTAAATTCAATAAACATTTTCTCATATTCAAAAGTATTTTAAGTTTCATCCTTTGTACTCGTACGTCCAAAAAAGAAAGAGATTTGAACGATTCACATTGCATGGTTAACGTATAAACATCAGCAAATACCTAAACATTTCCCGTTAATAATTTTATTGATGGCACTCAGAACAATTGTTGGGACCGGGACGAAGCTGTTGATTATTTTGGTTAAACTTATGTACTCTAACACAAAAATATAAATAAGTACACAGTATGATTTTATCACAGCAGGTCAATTTATTAGATATCGTATGATTCGTATGTGTCAAATAAAATCTAATCCGGAAGCAAAGTTGTGAATGCAACCTATTTTATATAAGGCCAATGCAGGTAAGATTGTGTACTAGCAATGCAAAATATTCTACAGACAGACAAAACCTTCAGGACTTTACTCTTAATACTTGAAACCATCACCATTGTTTTATAAGTTCGCGGTTAGCTTTGAGCTTGTGCCTTGGGCCGAGTATCATACATGTTAGATACCTCAAAACTTTTGGACAGACGCACGCGTTTTGGGAAATGTCAATATCTCATTCCAAGTTTAATGTATGTTGGTTTGTTGAGTAAGGTATTTCGATTTCTAAGTTATCCCGGGATATGTAACTTCATGTTTCAATTTGAATATTTCGAATTATGTTGATGGAAGAGTTATGTATCACTTACACGGTTATCTCGTGCCTACCAAACGTACTATCTGTATTACAAGATTTGTTCTCGATTTGTCGGATATACTTAAAAGAGTCGACTAGGATTCTCGAATACTTACAAATGTAGAAAGCGTTCGACGTTTAAGACCCGACCAAGTGAATTTTAAAGCGTCAGGGTACAATGACAACATATCAAATAAAAAACTACCAGAAATAGATGGAAACTTATAAATAAATTACTGCGGTGCTAAGAGCTTGCTATACATATAGGTAGTTCATCCTACGCTATTGCATATTAGAACAATCCAACTTCATTTAAAACCCAAATCGTTGCTAAAATTATTTTATTTATTATACAGTCAACAAGAAAATGTGGTCTACCACATTTCGACTGTATTCAGTGATAATTAAATCTAAAAGTGGTAGACCATATTTTTTGTTGACTGTACAAGGATTAGAACAAACCATGATCACTCCTGAAACTCATTTTTAAAATTGTAACCTACTTTGGTAGTTGCAAGTAGTTGCATGCAGTTGTGGTTATACGGATCAAAATATCGTAACCATAATATTTCGTAGATTTTTATCAAAGTAAAAATAAATGCACTCATTTACAGACACATAAATATTCAACTAAAATTGTTGCAAAAGTGTTAAATGGGTCGAAAGGCTGTAACCATTATGTTTCAAAGCTTCTAAGGGATTGTCCACGTATCTATACTAAGCTAATTAAAAAACAACACGTCGTCAAATACACAGAATTCCCACCCTTATCCTTAACCAAATAAGGCTGCAAGTGGCCTACATGCAATTTAGCACGTAGCTGCAAGCATAGTGCAACTTACCAGCATAATAGCACATTAAGCAACGTGTAGCTGTTAATAAATAAGCAAGGAAGAAATTTACGGTCAATTAACACGGGGTAGTGTGACGTCACAGGGGATAATGACGTCATTGTCTTGCAGCTCAGATAATTAACTCCTTCTCGTTTTAGGGTTAGCTACTGCATGCAGCAATGATTAGACTAAGCAGGGTCAAATTGAAGTAAACAGATCATCATATAATCCGGTAAAACTATTAAAATAATTCTAAAGGAAAAACCAACTACAAGCGGCTTGTTTATAGGACTACATTTTTGTTTTAGCCAACTTATCACTTTATATAATATCAATCATCCTAAGACGTTTAATTCTCGGTCTATGTCACCATAATTACAAGTCTGACAATTGTAAAATATTACTATTACTGACGTCACAGGCCTGCGTACGCTACGGCTACCGCTTACTATCGGACGGCCCATGTGCTTGTTTGCCACCAACATAAAATTATACTAATAACGTTATTATATCGTAAATAAACCACTTTTCATTTTCTGAAACCCGTAACAATTGTCGCAAGGTTTAGTACAATTTTCATTAAATCTTGACATGAGGTTCGGCTTATGTCGGAATGTCGCTACAATTGTAGTGTTTTTGTGACAATTATGTAAGTTCGCTTCGCAGAAAAGTAGTTGTTTACTGCATAATCATTAAAGTCCCTGCACTACATTTTATGTTGGTGACAAACAAAATGTACGGCCCTTCCGATGGTAAGTGGTAACTGTAGCCTATAGACGCCCCCGATTGGAGAAACAGTAAATTTACAATTGTAGCACTTGTCAATGTGGTGAAATTGGGGCCAGGGTCTTAAATCAGTAGGTTTGGCACCTAAGTTTCAATAAAAAATAAAAAATTGATAACCAGTTGCTAAAAATTCACAAAATTGTTGTGTGTACCTATGCTTAGGTATAATATTTGAGAAGTTCCCTCATATACTTTTGATCGTAGAAATATTTTTCCAATTTGGACCAATGAAGCAGTTATGACTATGAGATTTATTTATTTATTTTATTTATAAAACACACGAACAAAATACAAGGCTTACAATATTAAAGAAAATAAATGGGTTACTTGACCGGCCCGTACCTCCATAACAGGCATGCAACAGCAAACAGTCAAACATAAAAATATTAACTTTGGACTTAAAACTATTAAAAGTACAATCCTAAAATAGGTACTTAAAATTAAAAAATAATTTCAAACATAAAAAAATGTAAATTGAAAACCTCCTTCTTTTGAAATTTTGAAGTTCGTTAAAAAGGGGCATTATGAACACAAGATCAATTTTAAGTTAACATTTTCATTTACTTTACTAAGCTTGTTATCAACTAGTATGACTAAAAACGGGATACCATGTAATCGAAATGATTGAGCATTGAATGCCATCTTCACGGAGTAACAGAGAAACTGCGAGTTTTGATTGTGGTCTTACCCAAGTACCAAAAGTAGGTATCCCGTTTTAAAACATAAATAACAAGCTCGAATTATTTGAAGATGGGTTTTTGGGTGCAAAAGCAAATGTTTAGTTAAGTACATAAAATAAGTATCTATTTTCCTTTGGCTCCTATTTTATTGTAGCGATATGTCGCTACAATAAAATAGGTATGCCGTGCGGTGCATCGGCGCGTCCATTAGGGGAGTTATGTGCTCTGAGGCGCGGCGTGTGTCAACCATTTTCTTTGTGTAGCACGCTCCAGTTTCCCCGTTAAGGCGGTGCACTAACTAGTTCTTGGAACTTTCCAGAACATTTGGTAGGGACAGGTTTCTATAGATTTATTCAAGTTAGATGCTTAGATGTAGGTCTCTACCCGTGGGCGTCATGACAGTCAACTAAGGCATCGAAGTGCAAGTGAACATTTATTTATCGAAGATTGGTAGTAGCGTCGTCATAGTGATCAGACGCTTGCTCATCGTGGCATTATGGGTATTTACCCCTAATATGTTCATATGTATATTTATTTAGACCTATATGTCCAGACCATATGGAATGAGAGAGGCTGACGATGTGTAAAATAGTGTAATGTGATGTCTGGCAGCGGATTCAGGAAGTTTGACTAGGAAGAAAAAAACAGTTTCGAGCTTTTTTTCACAACTACTAATATATGTATAATTCGAGTAAATATGAGTTAAAAACATGTATATTTACTATTTTTATTGTATTTCTTAGTAAGATTTAATTATACAGGGTGAGTTTTGTGTCATATAGGAGGAGTGAAAAGGCTACTTAGGGACGGTCACGCTGAACAATTTCTACTATGGAGACAACCATGAAATCACGACAAAAATCTAATCATTTATGAGTTAATTGATGCTTAACTAACAATCATAAAATCACTTTTGAAGAGCTTATTTATAATGTTCGTCTGCTGGGCAAAGGTCCTCCTTCCTTCCGCCTCATTATTAATAGGAGGTTTTATTCCCATCGTTTCGTTTTCATCCCGTCGGTGTGTATACAGCATTACTCAAGATAGAAATATCCAAGTGCACTTTGTGATCATGTACCTTTTACGCCGCCCTCATAATGCAGTTAAGTATCGTCCACACACTTGTTTTAAAAGCATTCCATGTAATAATACTACGTTGTGTTACTTTATATCCTTTGTAGTGGAGCGGCACAAGTGGGTTCTTCGAATCTTTATGAAAACGTTAGGGGACGTTTTCACATTTGCGAAGGTGGGGTGCCGGGTTTAACCCGGTAAAAGAATTAATTTGTGTGTTTTCACAAATATCTATATTTTTTCTTTGTATTCATATCAAACTACATGAAGAAAATAGGAGCAAGGAAAAAATATCACTGAAGTTACCTAAAAATAGGGTAAAAACAAATTACAGAAAGGATTTATCAAAAGGGAGCCTCAAAAACCGATTCCGACGTTAAAAAATTGATGATCTTTCGTTAATTTGATAACTTTGGTTTTCTCACACCTATTATCCCAAATCGACAAACTCAAGTCACTACAATAATGACTACGGGATATATTAAATCAAAAACGATTCAACTCTATACTTTTATCGTCAGAATGTTGTCTCCCGTTCGTCAAGACTCGAGACACAAATAATGGGCCGCGACTATTAAATCCCCGAAGGAAAAGGCTAGGACAAAAGTAATGGAGTTCCGTTGTAGTGAACCTTTAAGCAGGAGTTTTGGGAAATTTTAACCCCTTGGCGACGATATATAAAACACTTAGGCCGGGAGCTGGGTTCATTATCCAGCTATAAATAATATTATTTCTGTAAAACCAAATAATATTTTTTCGTAACTATTGTAACTTTGCGCATGCTTTAAGGCACTTGTTATGAAGAAATTCGTTTGATACACGTGGAAAAACTTCTTTTTAACTCGGGTAATTGTCGCCCTTGTTTCGCTCGGGTTCCAACTTTCACCCTCGTCGAAAAAAAAATTGTTTGCACTTGCATCGAAATGTACTATTACCTTACTAGGTCGGAAAAAACTTTCTATGTCTATGTCTATGGAAAGACAAGGAACCTGAGGTTTTTGCTATTTAAAAAAAATGGGAAGTGTTTTTGACGCCAATTTTGAGCTACCTACCTATTTTTTTATGTAAGATTAGGGATAAAGATTTTCAACAATTAAATATTGCACAGCGTTCAATAATATTTTTAATGTCCTAAAACCAATATTTTCCTTGTAATTTTTTTGTTTTTCACTCATATGCAACGTTGTTTTATGTCTCGTGTTTTACAATGTATATAGTTGTATGGAAGCTTTGTTTGCAAAATGTATTGAATATAAATGTAAGTAGTTATAACGCAAGTATAAAACAATTTCATGTAAAATAGTCATTGGACTAAAAGTTTCACTGCGAAGTTTATTTAACTTTAATAAGCAGTGATCGGATCTACGGATGTAAAACTTGTCAAGTAGACATAAATTAAATAATCAATAACAACAGACAAAAATACACATACAATACAATATATGAAGTGTAACTTTATCCGCATCCAGCCGGGCCAAAAGTCAACAATAATCATATTTTTCTTGGTTTCGTGTTAACTTGCATAGCATTGTTTATAATGATGCTTCCTAGGCAACTGGAGATTTCTGTACATATTTAAGAATATAGAAAATTAAGTTTAGATAGAGCTCACTTTTTGTACATGGCTGTGACAACTCACAAATCCAAATGCAAAATACCATCCACAATTTCAATCACTGCAAAAAAATCAAACCAGCTCCCGTTCTAACCACTATTGAGAAGTTCCCGACTACGGCCGATTCTTAGGTAAAAAGACGCGAAAGACTCCCCACAGCACTATAAAGGGTATTGTCGTTATTTGTGTTGGCATTTTATGAATATTTTACGAGTCTAGTGCAACTAGTTTACTGCAAGACATACGTTATGGAAGTAATTTAAAATAGAGACATTTGTAGTATCACAAAGTGCAACTGAAGTATGTTATATTACCACAGTGTTTTATTTTAAACATTAAATTTACCTTGAACTACCTAGTATTCTTGTAGGTAGAAATAACTACACTCTAGACTTCGAACTGGTAAACAATTTAATTTGGAGTACCGTCGAGACTCGTCTCTTCGCCTAGAATACCTATCTTCACCTATAAGTGTAAAAAATTGAAGTTTTCGTATTAATTTTAGGGTACGCTGCACAGAAAATTACTAAATAACAAGTATGAAAAACGTGTACTTCGCTAGCTGACCGTTTGCTTTGAAAATTAGGCGGAAACTACAACTTTTCATGCTAGGCGAAGATAGGTATCCTAGGCGAAGATACATGAATCGACGGTACCTATATAAATGTCTTTTCAAAAGGACTTATTTCTTATAGAGATTATTTCTCTTATGTAAACACAAAAAAAATAACCCTTGTCGAAAGAGTGGAAATAAGGCCTTCTGAAAAGACACTCCTCATTTATCGCCCGTATACAGTATACTTATAATACTTCATGAAATGAGCCTTACAGTGCGTATCAAAATTTGCCATGTGGTGACGGCTGTAAGAATACATTTGTCACCACTCCAACTTTTCCCGAGGGCGTTGTAAGAGTCGACTAAGGGATTGAAGTGTCATTGATCATTATTTATCGAAGATTGATGATGGGCAGCTGCGTCATCATAGTGAACACACTAACTGCGATCGCCAACCCGCTTGCCTAGTGTAGCGATTACAAAGGTGTATTAAAAAAAATAATAATAAAAAAAAAATATCTTGGGACATCTTACACAAATCAACCTAGTCCCACGGTAAGCTCAATTAAGGCTTGTGTTGTGGGTACCAGGCGACGATATATATAGGTAATAGATAGATACGTAAAGATACTTAGATACATACACAGCCATGACCAAGGAACAAACATTTGTGATAAATAAATACACAAAGAATGCCCTCGCCGGGATTCGAACACGGAACCTCCAGCTTCGTAGGCAGGGTCACTACCAACTAGGCTACAGAGGCTGAATATATGTATTCAGACCAAACGAGCATTCGCTATTCTAACCCCCTACTTTACGAAATTCTTACTATACTCCTTTGGTCTGAATGCACCTTGAGCACTTACCTGCTAATTCGTTCGTGCATACCTATGTATTGGACATAGATCCAGCAGTGGACTAAATATAGTCTGATGGGGTTTTGGCGTATAACCACCCGAATTATGATCCTATATGACGGTATTTCCAACGGCATTTTATATTTATTCCATATTTACTTTGTCAAAAAGAATGCTCCGTCTTATCTGCGTTATGTTATGTTGATTGTTAGTCGTTTAGTTTTCACCGCAAGTTAAATAGCAGAAACTAATTACAGTTTCCTATTAACAACACAATTTCATCGGGACAGATATTTTTCGAGATAACTTTTGCATTCAGAGCAGCTCTTATAATTTTGTAGCGAACAAAGGAATCCACTTAATGATGGTTTTGCATAACTAGTTTTTAGGGTTCCGTACTTAAAGGGTAAAACAAAATCAAATTACTAAGACTGCGCTGTGTATTTGTCCGTCTGTCTGTATGACATTTCCACTCCGTTGCCGCTATAATTTATTTATACTTATTATTTATACTCGTATCTCCTTGAGAATCATGGGCTTATATTCCCGGTCTCGGAGATATAGATCCAACACGTTGTTTTGTTCACCTGATGCAACCCATTCACTAGCACATCAATACATAATATATCCGTAAACCGGTCCCAGCAAGCGTATAAAGAATGGAAAATACTAATGGGCTAATGGTGATGGCTGATGGAGGATGGTTGGATCAGAGATGGAACTATAGAAAAGAGGTCCGGACACCTGCTATAACAATGATTTCTCTATGCTATCGATATATTATTACAAACATTTATCACCAACTACAGCTGCCCTAGCGCGAACTTCGAATACAGCGAATTTCGAGGATTTTTGTCTCACTATATCATTAGACCTTATTACTAGGGCTTGCAATATCGGACCATTTCCAGTTCCGGAACTGATTTCCGATATTACACTTCAATTCCGGAATTCCGATACTAGTTCCGGTATTAACGAAAATTTTGTAAATCTAGGTCTCATTTCAATAAAACGTAAAATTGCTATGTGATTTGTATACAAGATACCCATGAGGAAAGGGAAACAATTTAACAGCATATTCCTGAGGCTAAAAGAAGCAAGTTTTTTTGTGTGTTTCGAATGCTGCACTACATAGAAAAGAATTATATTAATGAAACTATCGCAAAAAATGCATTTTAAAGTTTTAGGTAATTATTGTACTCATGGGCACATTGTATTGTCCATTAATAAATTAAAGATAAGTTCTTATACAAAATGCTAAGTACTTATAGGTATGGTAATTCAAATTAGAAACATTAGTCATTTTACATATGTTACAATCTTGGCAACAATCAGTTTTCCTTCTTTGTCGTTAACACTCTTGCCAGAGTGGTTGTGGTCATCACTTCAGCTGTTGGTGGCAAGCTTGTCTGACGGTCGCCCTCCTGGTGCATTCATACAGTGACGAAGAGCCATTTACAGCCGCTTTTATCTGGTCAGTCCACCTCATAGGCGATCTTCCTCGTGGCCTGGTTCCCTCAACTTTCCCTGGACCACAAGTCGCTCCTCGCAGCCACCTTTCCTCGGCGGCACACGTGACCAAAAAAAGTGAGGATACGACACTGAACTAAAGATGATAAACGCTGTTTGATGCCTAGTTCTCGAAGTATAGAGTCGTTGGTACGGAATTCAGTCCATGATACTCTGAGCATTCTTCTCCAGCACCACATCTCTAGGGCGTCTTCTTCTTCTCTACTTCCAGCAAGGTCCACGTTTCTGCAGCGTACAAAAATATGGGGAATATAAGTGCCCGAACCAGCCAAATTTTTGTGGCTCTGTATATGTTACGATTCCTCCATATTTTCCTCAATTTATCCATTGCAGACCTAGAAATTGCCATACGCCTCTTCACTTCATCGATACATCCTCCGTCGTTCGTAATTAAAGCCCCCAGAGAAATGTACGACTGGACCAAATTACAATTAGCAATTTGAGTAATTTCTGGAGAATTGTTATTCATGCGGTCGACAATCATAATTATTCATGCGGTCGACAATCATAATTTTTGTTTTATTCCTGTTTATCTTAAGTCCGAACTCAAGGCTAACGCGCTCTATCTTGCCAAGAAGTTCTACCATGTGTAACAATCAGTTACGTACCTGTAAACTTTAATTACAGATACCAAAACTTTACTTTTTTAGAATGCTACTTGATATTAGACCAAGTGGAGGCTTAAGTCAAAGTTAAGACATAAATATGTCGAAGAATCTTAAACTTAAAGTTTACAGGTACGTAACAAAAGTACGTAAAGTACGTAAAAAAAGTTTAGTAGTACCTAGCTACTAAACCACGAAAACTGGCCAAGGTAAACAACGATCCTGTACCAGATTTTAAATATCAATTGGGTTGCAATTATTTACCGTTATTTTTCTTTTAGCCCTTCGATAATTATACGCATTACTATTTACATAATATGTAAGCCCTTCGATAATTATATACATAATATAATTATGCGTAATGCGTATAATTATCGAAGGGCTAAAAGAAAAATAACGGTAAATAATTGCAACCCAATTGATAATTAAAATCTGGTACAGGATCGTTGTTTACCTTGGCCAGTTTTCGTGGTTTAGTAGCTAGGTACTACTAAACTTTTTTTAATTTAGTAAACACAGTTTATTTTACAGAAAATAAAACATAACACAATTTGTGGTTAGAATTACTTATCGATATATATTGTGGTGGCTTTGTATCCTGTATTCTGTACCTGATTATCATAATCGTGTTGATATTTTATGTTTATCCATATAATAAAAACACTCTTTTTTAATTCCGAAATTCCGATATTAGCTGTGTCAATTCCGGAACTGTAAAAACAGCAAAATCGGTCCGAGATTCCGATATTTCGAAATTCCGGAATTCCGGAATTCAAGCCCTACTTATTACTCTTCGTTGGAGTGACAGAGTCAAATCTTACAATGTTACGAATTTCGAAGTTTGCTGTAAGCCTATAGTTTTTTCATCTACTCGCTACGTGCCTTATGAGCTGAAACTTGATAGGTTCATGCCATTTCTTCCCATGATTCTGCGACCACCTTCCGCAATCCATTCAACAGACTCATTAAAAATGTCAGCTCGATCGATTGTGAGGATAATTGTTTTAAGTAAGGATTTCAATCTAACAAATATATTACAGTCTTACATAAGTACACTCTACGTCGTACAGTATACAATTATACGTAACAAATTGAATAAAAGATTATAAAAAAGAATAAAATAAAAGTTTCAAGACGACTTCCATACAACAAATTTAATTTTTACCGGTTTTTGCTTTAAATTATGAAAATAATAGTACGGAACCCTTTGCATTCGAATCCAACTCGCGCTTATTTCTCGTCCTAGTTAAACACGGTCTGTATTTTCTGCGTTTTGTATTTGAATAAACGCTATTACCCTATGTAGGAGCTGGTAAACTTTTAAAAGGGCAATATTGCGAATGACTTTTGGTAATTCGATGGGTTAATAATAGTACATTGTGCATCAAGGGAGGTAAGTACGGAATTACTAACGAGAGTGTTAGAAGCCCGACGCCGTTAGGCGGAGGGCTTTTATGACTCGAGTTAGTATTCCGCTTACTGACCGTGATGCATACAATGTTTTTCATCACACTTGCCAACCAAAAAATAAGTTTTAAGACATAATAATTATTAAATGTCGTACTGACATTTCTATTACTCCCTAGGGAATTTCACTTTTCTATTACTCCCGCTACGCGCGCAAGCAATGGCGCGCTTAGACAGCAAGTGTGATGAAAAGGTGTTTTCATTATGTCTTAAACTTATTTTTTGGTTGGCAAGTGTGATGAAAAACATTGTATGCATCACGGTCGGTAAGCGGAATACTAACTCGAGTATAAAAGCCCTCCGCCTAACGGCGTCGGGCTTCTAACACTCTCGTTAGTAATTCCGTACTTACCTCCCTTGATGCACAATGTACTATTATTAACCCATCGAATTACCAAAAGTCATTCGCAATATTGCCCTTTTAAAAGTTTACCAGCTCCTACATAGGGTAATAGCGTTTATTCAAATACAAAACGCAGAAAATACAGACCGTGTTTAACTAGGACGAGAAATAAGCGCGAGTTGGATTCGAATGCAAAGGGTTCTAACACTCTCGTTAGTAATTCCGTACTTACCTCCCTTGATGCACAATGTACTATTTTTTAAATGCGATTCTATTATACCGGGGCATCGACATAAACTGACATGGAGATTTAGAAGCTGTATGTATCATCATCAGCCTACGTCCAGCAGTGGACTATCATAGGCTGATGATGATAATGATGTACCATCGATGTACAATTAAGAGCTTTAAAATGTAAAATTCTTGGTCTTCAATTTACAGTTCTGAAATAGAAGGTACACTCACTCAATTCGAATCCTAGACCACTTTAGAACCTTGTCAAAATAACAAGTAGAAAGGAGTTCCTTACAATTTGATTTATAGCGTCACTATGACATGGTTACCCAAATTGGTAACATAAAATGGAGAACAATCACGGAAATGTATATCCCATCCCATTACATTTCTTAAGGCCCTTAATTTTAAGTAGAACAAGCATATATGAAATTCATCATCATCATCAGATTGATAGTCCACTGCTTGACGTAGGCCTCTTCTATTACCTATCTATATGCTTATAGACGCAATAGGAGGTAGAGCCCATAATCGCCACGCTGGGCAAGCGGATTGACGATCGCAGTAATGTATCCACTATGATGATGCTGCTGCCCATAATCAATCTTTTGTCAAATAATGGTCAGTGACACTTCAATCCCTTAGACGACACTTACGAAAACCGTAGGAGGAGATGGGGTCGTGACAAATGTATTTTTACTGCCGTCATCACCATATGAAATTATTCAAAATTAATGTAAGTGGCCATTTTTGAATCGCTTATCACATGTAAAAAGGTGCTGCCCACTAAATGAGCTATGTACAATCATACACAGATTCAAGGGTCTTATAGCACGAGCAATGCAACGCTGGATGGAGAATGTTAATTGCTGTCGTTTGTCGCCGAGACGGTGATAGATGCTGACGGTTGACACTTGGGTTTGTACACACTGTGACTGCGGCAGCTGCGTTTTAACATATCGTCTATTAAATATAAAAGCGACAGAAGTAAAAAATCATAAATAGTAATTTATTGCAAAAACGAAATTATAAACACTAACATTTTACGTACTACGTATGTAACTAACGTTTCGGGCATAACGTTACACCCGTGGTCTCAGACGTATTCAAATTCTCGGTAACACAAATAATACAATTAATTTGGTGATTATTATACACTGTGTTGTCACAGCTCATAAATTTGTATAACCATAGTATTGTGATGTGATAGGATGTACATTTAATAAGATTATTTACTTATTCTGACTCTGAAGGTATTAAGTATATAATATGTACTTAATATTCTGTCTGTCTGTCCGCAGCATAACTCGTCATCCATTGTCATCAGACGGACACATGGCGAAACTACAACGGTTCATAGTTTACTTCTTCTTCTTCTTTGTCGTTTCGCTCTTGGCTGTTGAGGCGTCCACGTCGGTGGTAGAGGCGGTCACAGCTCTTCGCACGATCTCCCGCCATCTCTCCCTGTTGGCCGACTGTCTGGCGCATTCAGCTACGTGGCTTCCTACTGCGGATTTGACTTGGTCAGTCCAGCGCATAGGTGATCTGCCGAGCGATCTGGTTCCCTCCACTTTACCTTGCACGAGCAGTCGCTCTATGGAGTCGCCATCTCGACTATAAACGTGTCCAAAGTATTGCAATATAATAATTTACTACGGAACCCTAACAAAAAAAAATGTTACAGATAACCGCTACAACTGTCGCATAGTGCGTAACCACAGGTCCCGCCCTGAATTTAATCTCGAGAATAGAGCGAGATTACTCGCAAATATTACAATAATTTGACCGGCTGATATTTTTTAATGTAACAAGGGGCGAGAAATTTTATTAAGAATGCTTAAGTTGCGAGAGTAATATTTACATAATTAAAATTACTTGTAACTTAATTAGATTTATTGGCCTTGACCTGTTTAGTGAAGAATGTTGACATCACCATTATAGGAACAAGGATATTTTTTGAAGCTTCGTGGGTTTTTACATCATTACTACGCTTATACTCAAGCTCAACCTGCACACATTCGTATAAGTACGTAAAACATTTGCATCCTTTGATTCAAACGTCAGAAGTTTTGTGTTACGAGTTAAATTTTGTGTAACAACTTTTAGCACTGAAAAAGGGCGACAAAGTCAATTTTTCTATCGATCAACAATACGAAACCTACCTATCTTTTCAACTTGCCCCGTTTTACTACTACCGAAGGTTGCTGGACAGAGTATACCACATAGTTTGTACGATTAATTTCGTAATACAATATATTTCTGTTTTGACTAAGGCCTTAACAATTTTTTTGCGATCGACCCGAATACGAATATCAGCAAATATTTCAAATGTTGCGAATATTCACACCGTGCGAATGCGAATACGAATATTCTTAACTTCCCTACTCAAGCCGAGCGGCATAAAGGAAAAGTACGCAAAATTATTTTTGAAAGTCACCTATTTATCTGATAAAAATATACAAATTCTATTTTGAACTGCGACTAATACTGATTGATTGATTTCGTATGTCAGTAGCTATTTTTATAAGGAAATCATTTTCTTATCAATTATTTAGGTATAATAATTTTACTTTTCCTTTCTTGTGACATACTTTGTTACTTTAGAATATTTTTTATCTGAATGTTCTCGATTGGCATCACAAAAATACGTAGTTTATGTGTTCACATTTGAGCCAGTTCGATTCCCTGATGAATCAAGCCATTTCCAGAAAAAGCTTTGATGCAGTAACTTTAAAATTAAAAAAAAAATCTTTTCTACCATTTTAAGGGTAGATACTAGATAGGTACTTTTCCTTCATATCGTCTTGAGACGCCCTATAACCTTAAGATGGTGCCAAATCTAATCGTTCGTTGTCGTTGCCGTCACGTTCTACCAAGTATGCAAGTGCGAAAGTGACGCATAGCATGATAAATGGATAAAACAGGACCATCATAAGCCATCTTTTTTGTCATTCGTTGTAACTATATCGTATTCAACTTGAACAATCGTCATTGAGTAAACAAGTGTTACATTGGATAGACCCACTCCTCAAGGAATTTGGACTCCAAATGAGGAAAGGACTCCCGTGACTTTCACCAAGTCATCAGTTCACCTTGTGGTGGGCCTGCACACGCTGCGCATTCCGGTACGTGGCTGCCACTCGAGAACCTCAGGAACATCGGTATTCAAATCATCACACATCATCAGATCTAAATCCACTGCTGGACGTAGGCCTCTTCTATTAACTACATATGCGTATAAATGCATTAGGAGGTAAATGTCCATAATCGCCACGCTGGGCAAGTGGGTTGGCGATCGCAGTAATGTGTGTCCATTGTGATGACTCTGCTGCCCATCATCAATCCTTAATAAATGAATGATCAGTGACGCTCCAGACTCTTAGTCAGTATATAATCGGTATTAGTAAAACTAAATAAAAGCTTGTAATAAAGCAACGCTCATATTATAAAGTAACATAAAAAGTGAAGCGTGTAAAAAGAAAGAGCCTTAAAATATCCTCAGGTCACTATTATTAAATTAACTTGATTTTCCTTTTTCGCGACCCCGGGTCCTATGTTAATACAAATTACGCTAGGTATTTGCCGAATAATGAATTTAAATACGAATTGTGATCGCTTGAAATAAGATAAAGTATTTCACTGGATTTTCTATTTGTGTTCACGGATTTCATTTGGTTCTTCGCTCCATGGTAATACTTGGTCCCCTGAGTGTGCTTGGAAAGGGTGTTAATGGTGTTGAATATTCTAAACCGTGATTTAAGTTGCTGCTTACATTTAAATCGGTAATTTTAGTGAATTTGGACGTCTCTTTTTGGATGTTAGTTTATATATAGGTATGTTTGATTCATGTCCTAAATAAGGTGTGGGCTTCGCGAATGTTATCTCGCTAAGATTTGACACGTTTTCACGTCTTTTCCCATTTGAATTATATTTACTTAATTATCTATATTATCTTACTAGCGACCCGCCCCAGCTTTGTACGGGTGATACTATTACTATTAAAACCTTCCTCTTAAATCACTCTATCTATTAAAAACAACCTCATCAAAATCCGTTGCATAGTTTCAAAGATTTAAGCATAGGTACACGAACTACTACCAAGATATTTATTTATTGATCATAATTGTGCTCATTTTTACAAGCCATCACGCATCGTTTTCGAATTTCAATAATATAACATGAGACCTTTGTCATCCCTAAGGCAATCCTAACCCGAGGGGAACTTTTGGTATTTTCGTCTCCTAATTTGTTTAACAATTTCCCCAAGTAAAACTCTCTGCTTTCCACCATTCACCATCTAGAATCATTAATTCACCACAATGCGCTTCTACCTTTTCAGGTCCTCGAAAGATAAGGTATTCGTAGTTTTATTAGTCCACGTAACGAGAGTCACTCAAGCCACAGTAACAATACCAAACCCGATCAAGCCTGCAGTGCATTGCAAAGGCTAAGTGATGCGGTATGGTTAGTCGAGCGAGCTCTATAAATGGGGTAACTCGGACGATAAATCCACCAAGTTGTTCTCATTTCAGGTACGAGACTGGGAGATAAACACCTTGAGTAAACCAGTTTGTGAAAATTGAATGTGTCTGAAGAAGTACGTAATAAAAAAATTGTAAGCGGAGGTATGAAACATAAGACAACTTTTTAGCTTTAGATAGGACATAAAGCGATACGTTTAGTACGAGTATATACTTTAGTACTACTATTACTATTAGCAAAGAAGAGAGAAGAGTAGCATAAGTTCATCATAAGATTCATAAGTATAGCCAACTGCTCCCATAAAGAGTTTTTTCGGGAATGTATGAATATTTCGGTTTTTTTTCGGGATTTTACAGAAATAATCAATGTCACTGTCACTCCTTTCCATCTATTTCAATTGACTTTTCTTCGATGACATCGCGTTCTCCTAGTGTAAGTGAAAATTAGACCTAATTAACATTGGTTTAGAGTTGAAAAATCCGGAAAAAACGATCTGTTTGGAGGTAAACGGGATTCCAGCCTCCGTAGCCTAGTCGGTAGTGACCCCGTCTAAAAAACTGGAGGTTCCGGGTTCGAATCCCGGCAGTGGCATTATTTTGTGTATTTAATTATCACAAATATTTGTTCCTTGGTCATGGCTGTCTATGTATTTAAGTATCTGTATGTATCTATCTATTATATATATCGTCGCTGGTACCCACATCACAAGACTTAATTGAGCTTACCGTGGGACGTGGTCGATTTGTGTAAGATTTCCCAGATGTTTATTTATTTATTTTATTTATTTAACGCTAGATAAGTTACAGTGGTTGGCTTAATCTATTAACTCGCTGCCCGGCCACGCGACGGGAACGATCAAGGCTTTGTGTCCGTGCCATGCCGAGAGCTATCCGTTTGACTATTGTTTGGCCAAACCAATGCTGAGATGTAGCTAAAGGATTAAAACAGCTTCA
>JALPQI010012029.1:0-21190 GCA_025490895.1 Thaumatotibia leucotreta
TTCGAACCCGGAACCTCCAGCTTCGTAGGCAGGGTTACTACCAACTAGGCTACGGAGGCTGACAATGTCTCAAAAATAAAAGAAGTTTTGGCCAAGATGAGTTGCCAGTACCACCCTATTTAGTAAGAAAATGGGCTGAAGAGTTAACCCCTCCTATGACACTTCTCATTAACCAGTCTTTTACAGAAGGAACAGTCCCAGATCTCCTTAAAATTTCCGTTATTAAACATGTAGGCCCTTCCCTTCTAAATTTTTTTTCTAAATTTTTGAAATCACTATGTCGAACCGATTTTTTTTTGTGAAAAGTTTAAAATATGTATTTAACGATTCTCAAAACGGTTTCCGAAAAGGTCGCTCAACATCGTTAGCAGTTTTCAAGTACCTACACAAACGAAGTTTTAAACACAATAAATGACAGAAAATATGCTATTGGTATGTTGCTAGTTGCTAGGTATGAGCAAATCTTATGATTGTGTTTTATATGATATTTTATTGCAAAAATTATTTGGAATAGGTATTAGAGGCTCAGCTCACAATTGGTTCATACCATACCTCAATAAGGTACCTAAGGACCTGTAGGTCGTACACAATGCGTTGAAATAGAATATCAATATCACAACTACATCACAGGTACCATACAAATATTTAAATCAGATAAAACGAATATTACTCGATCTATACACCAAGGCAGTGTTCTCGGTTGTGTTTTATTTTTAATCTATATAATAAATGAGCTGCCTAAATGTATAGATAAATTTTGTACTCTTTTTGCTGACAACATATCTGTAATTCAACTTTGCCACAATCAATTAGATTTAAATAATAGCATAAATACAACCATTCAAAATATCGTAACCTGGTCGGATGATCACAATTTAAAGCTTAATTTCAATAAAACCAAACTCATGCAATTTATACCCAACCAAAAACGTAGCATAAACATACACTCGGCGTCAAAAAAATCGCACCTTTTTAAATTCTCCTTTCGAGTGATCATAAACCCTATATTGTGTATGACAAGGTATGACTGTGGGGTCTCATTTTAAAGGTAATAAAACCCTCCATCAGAAAATTAAAATTTACGATCAACTTCAGTACGAAAAAAAAGAAAATTTGCCAGGAAAAAGGAAAATCGTTTATTTACACAAAAATTACAAAATTTTAAAGCATAACAATAACAAAAAATAAAGCTTAAAACTAAACTTAAAACCTAGTGTTGCCTCCTCTGGCCCTCCGAAGATCTGCCAAGCGGTCACTCATGGACCTGATGGGTGTGACGATGCTCTCTTGAGGGATGTTGTTCCACTCCTCGATGACGGCATCATGAAGCTCATCGAGAGTGACAGGAGCAGGATCACGCGACCGTACCCGCCTTTTCAGCTGATCCCAAAGGTGTTCGATGGGATTCAAGTCAGGACTCCTTGCTGGCCACTCCATAACGGTGATACCAGCAGCATGCAGGTAGTCCTTGACAATTTGCGCTGTATGGCTGCGGGCGTTGTCGTGCATGAACTGGAAGCCACGTCCAACAACATCAGCATAAGGGACCACATGTTGATCCAGGATCTCCGCTACGTAACGCTGAGCATTCAGGGATCCCTGGCCACGGCCACCACCAGTCCGGGAAACGCAGACAAGTTCGGTCTTCCCGTCGACAGAAATGCCGCCCCAGAACATGCAGGATCCACCTCCGTAGCCGACGGTTTCTACGGTGCAGGCTTCTGTGTACCGCTCCCCAGGTCTTCTGTATGCCCTTCTGCGCCTATCGTTGGTGTAAAGGCACACCCTCGTCTCGTCAGAAAAGAGGACCTTGCTCCATTGGGCGAATGTCCAATTCTCGTGTGAAGCGCGAAATCCTCTTCTGGCAGTCCGGTGCTGTGCAGTCAGTTGGGGGCCCGTAGCGGCTCGGTGGGGCATCAAATTCCTCTCTCGTAGTCGTCTTCTAATCGTCGAGACGCTCACCGACGTTCTGCGAGCTGCTCGAAGCTGTTGCTGGAGCTCAACAGCGTTGGAAAAACGATTTCTCAAAGAGGTCGTCACGATGTACCGGTCGTCTTGACGGGAAGTACAGCGTCGTCTCCCGGAACCACGCCTCCTGATGTAGCCGCCAGTCTCCTCGAAACGCTGTAACACTCGTCGCACTCGAAAACGACTGATGTTCAGATGCCGAGCAACTTCTGCCTGTCGTAGTCCAGATTGGAGAAGTGCAAATCACTTGAGCTGCTTCTTCCGGTGTGGTGTCCATTTTCCGAAGGTTTTTTCTTGCTGTAGCTGTTTAGGTGTGTCCTCAGTGACGCCTGGATACTGAATGACCCATAACTCGTCGTGGTTTTCTTCTCAAAACCCCTGGTGGGGGTTTTGGGGATGCTGTTCGGGGCATCGGCCCCTTTCAGCGGTGTCTCGTCCGCCAGCCATGACTATGGCTGGGTCGTTGTGGTTGGTGCCTCTCTCAAGGCTCCGGTGGGTTGTCATGTCCAGGGTCTTCTCACACTGGCGAGATCAAGCCAGCCAGGTGGGACCCCGTTGGGGGAGGCCCAGCCAGCGATCGTCAGCCAGTGTCAGGGTGGGGGGTGTCTCATCCAGTGGGGGGGGGTCAGTCCAGGGCGGAGGGGGGCTGCAGGCGCGAGCTCGCGCGGCAGCCCCTTGTGATCGGGCGGGCGCGTATGGTACGGGGCTATGTCCCGTAGGTGGGTCCAGCGAGACTCGTCCGCGCGTCCGAACATCCGATCGGCCAGGCGTGCCACGAAGTCCCGCAGTGGTTCTGCTCTCAAGTCCCGGGCTATCACATCGTTCCTCACGTATCGGGGGGCATCTACGATGGTGCGTAGGGTCAGCGACTGTTGAGAGTCCAGTCGCTTTCTATTGCACTCTCCCACCAGCGCGTACCACGCGGGGGCTGCATACGTGAGTCGAGAGCGGACGTAGGTCTTATAAATGCCTGTCTTCACGCGTAGGGAGAGCCGGGACTTCAGAACCGGGGTGAGCAGGATGCGAGCAGCGCGCGTCTGTGCTACCACGTTCTTGACGTGGGGGGCCATGGTGAGGCGGCGGTCGATGGTTACCCCAAGGTACTTTACCATCGGGGCCCATTCAATGCCTTGCCCCAGGAGGGTCAGACGCGGCGGCAGCAGGACTTTGCGAGTTATGGCGATCGCCTGGGTCTTCTGGACGTTTACGGCCAGCCTCCATTTCTTCAACCACGCGGGGAGGGCCTCTAGAGCGCATTGGGCCTTATGCGCTGCGTGTGACAGGCGGATGGACGACGCTATGTATGCAGCGTCGTCGGCGTACAGCGCGAGCATCACGCCCTCGCTGGTCGGGATGTCGTCCGTGTATCGCCCATAGCACACGGGCGAGAGGCAGCTCCCCTGGGGCACTCCGGCTAGGATGGTGCGGTCGGTCGAAGTGGCATCTTCCACGGCCACGTGGAAGCGGCGGTTCTCTAGGAAGGTGGCCACCGTCTTAACTACTCGGCGCGGAGTAGTAGACGTGGCCAGCTTGTAGAGAAGGCCGGAGTGCCACACGCGGTCGAAGGCTTTCTCCATATCGAGAAGTACGGCGACAGTGTGTTCCCGCTTGTTGTAGGCTGCTGCAGCGTGGTGCAGCACGCGGGCGAGTTGGAGCGTCGTCGAGTGTTCGGCCCGAAAGCCGAACTGCTCGTCTCGCGGCTGGATATGTGGCGTCAGGTGGGGCAGGAGCAGCTTCTCGAATACCTTCGAGATCGTAGGCAGCAGTGTGATGGGCCGATAGCTCTCGGGGCGAAGGACGTTCTTCCCGGGCTTGGGAATCATGATGACGCGACCCTGCTTCCAGGGGCGCGGGAAGTGGCAGGTTCGCAAGACTCCGGTGAAGAGCCGCGCCAGCGTCGCGATGGCTCGCGGGGGTAGGTGGCGCAGCGCTTCGTTCGGAATGCGATCGGGGCCAGGCGCCTTCTTCAGCGGGGTGCGTCTTATCATCCTTTGGACTTGACCCGGGGTAAGGATGATGGGGTCTTCGTCCGGAGCTATGGGCGTGGCGAAGTAGTTCGCCAGGTGCTGCTCTACAGCTGCTTCCTGCTCTGGGTCCTCGGACGGGTTCGGCCTGAACTGCGACTCCAGGTGGTCAGCGAAGATTTCCGCTCGATCCTCTGCACGGTAGCGTGGGGTTCCGTCACCGGCAAGAAGAGGGCGGATAGGTGCTGGTCTTCCTGTGACTCTTCGGCATAGGCGATGGATGTCGTTCCAATCCTCTCCAGCTGACTCGACATACTCGAGCCAAGAATCCTCAGAGAAAGCCGCGAGGCTTTTCGAGATTTTCTCGGCGAGGGAGTTCAGCTGGGTCTTCAGGGTTGGACATCGCGTGCGCTGGTAGAGTCTGCGCAGTTTCCTCTTCCTCTCAATGAGAGACAGGATGAAGGCGGGGGTGCTTCTGCGTGGCTGGCTTGCGGCGGGCTCGACTGCAGAGTCAGCCAGGGCGGCAATGGTACATGAGGCGAACTCCTCTGCAAGGTGGTCAACTTCCTCCGCTGTGGTCACGGGGAAGGACGGAGTGTGTTCGCTCATGTAGGCTTCGAAGCGACCCCAATCCTGTCGTCGTCGAGGTGAGGTTGGCACCGTCCGAGTCGGTGTCAGTTCCAGGGTGGCCAAGATGGGCTGATGGTCGGAGATGAGGTGGTCATCCAGGACGTCCTGCGCGGGCCATGAGGTAAGGCCGCGTACTACCATTAGGTCGATGACGTCCGGGGTGTGGGCAGCTGCGTGTGGGAAGTGCGTGGGGACCTCCGGTCCTAGCACCTCATACCCTTGGGCTTCTGCGTCGTTAAGGAGTCTGTGCCCGTCAGGGCAAGTCTTTGTGGAGTTCCATGCTGTGTGTTTGCAGTTGAAGTCTCCGGCGATGATTGTTGGCAGCGGCGAGTTCAGCAATTCGTGAACATCAGCCACGGCCAAGCGGGTACTGGGTGGCTTGTAGAATGCAAACACACGCAGAGGGTGACGGTCGACGCAGAGTTCTACGCCAAGGGCGTATG
Organism: Thaumatotibia leucotreta; assembly: GCA_025490895.1. Lineage (NCBI taxonomy): Eukaryota > Metazoa > Arthropoda > Insecta > Lepidoptera > Tortricidae > Thaumatotibia > Thaumatotibia leucotreta. Next base: position 5,006 of record JALPQI010012029.1, read on the forward strand.
ATGATCGGAGGGTCATCTTCGGCAGCGGCTGGTGGATGACCTGTCTCTTCACTAGGACGGCCAATCCCCGGTAGGCTCGCCCCAGTGTCGACAGCTCTTCTTGGCGGTATGCGACGTAGCCCGAGATTTTAAGGCGGTCACTTGCCTTAAGGTGGGTCTCCGAAATCAGGGCTACGTCGATCTTCCTCTCGGCCAGGAGGCGACGAAGCAGGGTGACCTTGGCTGTGCTGAGCCCGTCGGCGTTCCAGTGGAGGATCCTCAGTTGGCTAGTGAACGCTATACAGGTCAGCTAGCCTTCTGAGGATAACCGGGACCGGACTCTGTCCCGATTGGATGGTCGCCAACAACTCCTGGAGGATCTCCACAAACATGGTGATCGCCTCCACTCTGCTATCAGCGCTTGGTCCTGCGCTGGGTCCCGCTCCTAACTTCGCCTTCTTCCCCTGTGAAGGGGCGGCGACCGTAGGGGGCGGGGTTGGTGCGGGTTTCGGCTGCACCTCTGCGGTCGGTGCTGCCGGTGGTTGCTGCGGGGCGGGGGGGAGGGGGTCCCTGTTCACCCTCTTCTTCCCTCCGCGTTTGCGCCTCCTGGCAGTCGGGCGCTTCCCATCGTTGGCAGCTGCCATGAGGGACTGCGCTGCGTTGCCAGCTTCAACAGCGGGTTGCGAGGAGGCCGGGAGTGCTGCGCCGGTGCGCGCCGATACTCCGGCCTTCTTGTTGCGTGCCTCCTTCTTGTAGGCGGGGCACTGGACGTTATTAGCGGGGTGCGCGCCCCTGCAATTGGCGCACGTCGCGGGTTCCTCGCGTGGTCGCGGGCAGTCGTGGGCAGCGTGGGGTTCCGCGCAGCGGACGCAGGCCAGGGGGCGATGGCAATTTACTGACGAATGTCGAAAACCCTGGCATCTGTGGCACTGCGCGGGGCCTTTCCTGCCGCGCCAGGCCTCGATTTTTACTCCTGGCATCCCCAGGAGTTCGGTGATGGCGTAGACGCCCGGGGCAGTGACCCATAACTGACCATTACCCCCTCTTTTATACCCATCCTTGGGGCCGCAATTAGTGACCTGTTAAAAGCGTGCTACGGAACTTTTGATTTCAAACGCAAATTTTCCGGAGATCATTATTTTTACGATAACAAACAATACTCCATTTTAAAGGTCATTAATCGCGCTTTCAAATGATAGTAATATTGTTAGGGTGCAACAAATAATATATGAGCTATATTCGTTCAAAACAAAATTTCCGAGATGTGCGATTTTTTTGACGCCGAGTGTAGATTTCTCATTCCGAAGCACTACATTAGAATCTATCCACTTTTAGCCATACACATTGTTTCAACCATAAATTGGAAGGAGCACACGTATTATTAGCCACGGCCGTCTAGGACTAAGCGCGGGATCGCGGAACCGTTTCAAACACGACGTAATAGTACATTATTGCAGAGGCCGGGAAAGCGAATTTCGTGGATGAGTATTTTTTGTCGGACGAAGCGAAGCTGAGGCCGACAATTACATACGAATCCACGAAATTCTATTTCCGTCCGAGGCACATATAGGACTTTTCTCCAAACATGCAAGGAAATAAAACAAAATATTTTATTACAATCGATTAAGTAATTCTTCTTGCAAATTGAATAACAATTGAAAAGAAAAAATCTCTTATGATTCCCGCCTAAACTTTTTTTTAATGCATGGTCGTTCATAAAAAATAGTAACGATATCTATGGTTTCATTAAACCGTACCTACACGACCTGACACACCGAGGCGTTTGTAACTCATGATAGAACGAGACGGCCATAGATTTGATCGCCGTCTCTCGCTCTATCCAGACCAGGCGTTTGGTCGTGGCTTTAGAATTTGGCTGTATGCATTTTTTTCAAAGTCCAAAAGTAGTTTTTAAGAAGTAAAAAACAATACATTAATGGATTTTATTACAATTTCGCGGCCGCAAAAACTGTACAATAATGAAAATCTTTTTTTTTAATTTGAGCTGGTACATAAGAAGGTACTTCGCGTTTCGTTTTTGCTACATTAATGCGAACATTTCCGAGCATATTGGAGAAAAATAAGTTTATGTAAAAATGGTTATGCATTTTTTTGGTGAATTTTATTTGCGGATCCGCAGCGCTGGATCCAGCACTGGCTGCTGGATCCAGCAGACTGAAAAATGCGCTGGATTCAGCTGGATTGCTGGATGCTGGATCCAGCAATTGCAATCCCTACTTGTTAGGTTCTTTTACGCTCAGCTATTTAAGTTATCGATTTCTTTTGGTTGTATGCATTACTTAAAATATTTCCATGACTTGGTAATTAATCAATTTTTGTCAGCCTATTACATAAATGGCTAATGCTGTGGTAGATAACTATCCCTCTATTTACTACCAGAACGTTCGGGGGCTCAGATCGAAAACGTTTACATTTTATCGTAATTTAAGTTTGGCTTCTTTTGACATTGTGGTTCTAACAGAGACGTGGTTAGTGGATGGGGTTCTGGATTCCGAACTATTTGACGATAGGTACGTCGTGTGGCGACGGGACCGAGACGCCAGCCTCACGAAACAAAATCGTGGTGGCGGCGTGATCATTGCCACTCGCCGCGAACTAACAGTAACCCCGCAGCCGACTTTCCACTCAACTGCCGAGGATTTGTGGGTTACGCTTACTCTCAAGGACAATATAAATAGACCAATAAAAGTTCATATATGCGTGTTGTATTTGTGTAAACAAAATAATGGTTTCACTTTTTCGCAACAGTTAAATATTTTTTTAAATAATCTCAGTGACATAGTAGTGAATAGTCCTGATGATAAATACTTGCTAATTGGAGACTTCAATATGAGTAACATTGTATGGACTGCGCAGGACTCCACTATGATCCCGTCAAATTACGTAAGTAGCGATGAGTGCAGCCTCATTGACGAACTTCACTCTTTAAATTTTAACCAGTACAATAGCATCCAAAATTGTTCAGGCTAAATATTAGATTTAGTTATATGTAATGACCTTGTGAGTGTTAGTCATTGCGCGAGTCCTCTTGTTCCTATCGACCCTTATCACGAACCTCTTGTTATTAAAATGGAATATACTACAATTAGACCTCTGCAATCGGCTCCTCTAGTCAAATATTTTTGGAATAAAGGCGATTACACGTCTATCAATAGTGAATTAGAGTCAATAGATTGGGAACAGGAATTTTCTAACCGCTCACTAGACCAATCGCTTGATCTCTTTTACGACACTTTTCATAGACTTCGAGATAAGTTCATACCTAGTAAAAATATTAAAAAAGACAATTATCCCGCATGGTTTTCTTTTCCTTTAAAGAAAGCGATAAAAGAAAAATATAAATATTTAAGAAAATACAAAACATATAAAAACAAATGTGACTTAATTTCATACAATATTTTGAGAGATAGAGTTCGTAAATTGGAGGAGGCTTGCTTCTCTAATTTTGTGCGTAGTGCCGAAACAAACATTACTAGCAACCCGCGACAATTTTGGTCGTTTGTCAAATCTCGGTCAACCTCTCACGGTCTACCCAGTAGCTTGAAATATGGCAATCAGCTGGTGAACTCAGGACCAGATATTTGTGAGGCGTTTTCAGACTACTTTTTTGCTAATTTTTCACCACCAACTAATTCCAACGCTGACCAATCGTATATTTCTAGCACTGAGTCAATCGTTAACTTAAATTCAATTGAAGTCGACCACACTATCGTCACCGATTTACTGCTTAAATTAGACCCCTCCAAGTCGGCCGGACCAGATCAGCTGCCGGCACAATTCTTAATAAACTGTGCGAAGACCCTGGCACGGCCGATAGTACTGCTTTTCAAACGTTCGTTTTCAGTGTGCTATACCTTCTGTATGGAAATCTGCGTTTATCACCCCAGTACATAAAAAAGGACCTAAAACTGATATCACGAATTACAGGCCCATTTCTAAATTGTGTATACTGTCAAAAGTACTCGAACGAATTGTTTTTTGTCAAGTTTATAACACTTTGCATAATTATTTTAGTACTAATCAACATGGGTTTCTGCGCCGACGATCCACAGTCTCTAATCTTGTTCTCCTGAATGATTATGTTACTGACGCCATGGATAATGGTTGTCAGGTTGATGTAATATACACCGATTACAGCAAGTGTTTCGACAGAATTGACCACGGCATATTACTAACAAAATTGAAAAACATCGGAATAAATGGGGACTTACTGAGATGGTTTACTTCCTATATTACAAACAGGTCACAGGCTGTAGTAGTAAATAACTATATGTCTGGATGGGTCACCGTACCTAGTGGGGTACCGCAAGGGTCGTTATTGGGGCCATTGCTTTTTAGTATTTTTGTTAATGACATTGATAAATGTCTCTTGCATTCGAAGCTTCTTTGTTTCGCAGACGACATGAAAGTTTTCTTAAAGATAACATCTATTGACGACTCGTTACTACTTCAGTCTGACCTCGCACGCCTTGATGAATACTGTCAAATAAACAGATTGGATTTGAATCCTTCAAAATGTTTTGCTATGACGTTCTCGCGTCAACGTAATTTAATCGCTACTACTTATACCTTGAAGGGTCAATTCCTACAGAAAGTGCCATTTATAAGGGATCTAGGTGTCGTACATGATTCTAAATTAATATTTGACAATCATATTAATAACATTATTAGTGGAGCTCTTAAAGCACTAGGTTTTATAATCCGCAATTCCATCCACTTCACTCAAGCTAAGACACTCAAAGTGCTTTATTGTACCTATGTTAGAAGTAAGTTAGAATATGCTTCTCAAGTATGGAACCCGTGCTACATTACCTATATAGACAGGATTGAGCGCATACAGCGAAAGTTTGTAAAACATCTATGCTTCAAATTAAAATATCCCTACAATTCTGCAAATTATCTCAAAATATGCAAACATCATCACCTTGTCCCGTTACAAAAACGCCGTGAAATAGCAGATATCGATTCCCCAGAGTTGCTAAGTCAATTATACTTCAACACCCCCGTACGATCTAAAAGGTATCATCCCCCAATATCCATCAAAAATGTTACTTCCAAATACCGACAGAACAGCTTTTTAACGCGAGCCAGTCGTAACTTGAATGAGTTGTCTAAAGAACTTGACATTGATGTATTCAACTTTAGAATTCCCAAAGTGAGACGTATTCTAGTGCAGCGATATTTCGAGTCCATTGAGTGAGCGTGTGGTCCTTCTAAAAGTTTTTATTGATTTGTGTTTATTTTTTTATTTATTTATCATGTTAGAGTACTTGTTGTTATGTTGTATTAATATTAGAAGAAAATATTATTTTTGGTTATGTGTGGTTGCATTAGTGCGTACCATACCTTTTAGTTAAGCATAAAATGGAGTTATCTGTGAGTTCCTATAATTGGCTTCTTGTTAATACTTTATGTCTAATGTCTTTGTAACAGCTGTTGGATCTCCAAATAAAAAAAAAAAAAAAAAAAAAATATTGTTCAACATTATTTGACCTAATTCCCAAACCTTCAGGCCGTGGTCATCGCCCGCGGCGTCCGAATGGTGTGTTCGGAAATGCTCGGGAGTGGTCGTTTTCGCCCGCCGTGTGCGGCGTCCCTTGGTGCGGAGAGCTGATGGCTTATGATGGTCCCGTTTTATCTATTTATCGTGCTACGCATCACTTTCGCACTTACATACTTGTTAGAACCTGACGGCAACAACGACAAACGATTAAACACGGTACCATCATAAGCCTACTGGTCGAAACTAGCGTTGAAAATTTCCGGATTAAATCCCGTTTCTTTCCAAACAGCTCGTTTTTTTAATTTTCAACTTTAAACCAATGAAAATTAAGTCTAATTTTCACTTATACCAGGAGGACGTGATGTCACAAAGGAAAAGTCAATTGAAACAGATGGCAAGGAGTGACAGTGACATTGATTGTTTCTGAAAAAACCCGAAAACATCGGAAAAAAACGAAGTTTTCATACATTCCCGAAAAAAACATTTAGTTTTTTTCCGACATTTTCAACACTAGTCGAAACGACCGCGGCCAATAGACTGTCGAATGTCGATAAAACATGTGAACTCGCAGTCGCACCTGTATCTCGCGCGCGAAGGCGAGCAGCGCGCGCGCGACGCGCAGCCGGTTCTGCTTGCCGAGCGGCCCCGCGAACGGCGCCCGCCGGGCGAAGTCTGTACACACCGGAATAGAATGTCGAGTGTCGATAAAACATGTGAACTCGCAGTCGCACCTGTATCTCGCGCGCGAAGGCGAGCAGCGCGCGCGCGCGACGCGCAGCCGGTTCTGCTTGCCGAGCGGCCCCGCGAACGGCGCCCGCCGGGCGAAGTCTGTACACACCGGAATAGAATGTCGAGTGTCGATAAAACATGTGAACTCGCAGTCGCACCTGTATCTCGCGCGCGAAGGCGAGCAGCGCGCGCGCGACTCGCAGCCGGTTCTGCTTGCCGAGCGGCCCAGCGCCCGCCGGGCGAAGTCTGTACACACCGGAATAGACTGTCGAGTGTCGATAAAACATGTGAACTCGCAGTCGCACCGACCTGTATCTCGCGCGCGAAGGCGAGCAGCGCGCGCGCGACGCGCAGCCGGTTCTGCTTGCCGAGCGGCCCAGCGCCCGCCGGGCGAAGTCTGTACACACCGGAATAGACTGTCGAGTGTCGATAAAACATGTGAACTCGCAGTCGCACCGACCTGTATCTCGCGCGCGAAGGCGAGCAGCGCGCGCGCGACGCGCAGCCGGTTCTGCTTGCCGAGCGGCCCCGCGAACGGCGCCAGCCGGGCGAAGTCTGTACACACCGGAATAGAATGTCGAGTGTCGATAAAACATGTGAACTCGCAGTCGCACCTGTATCTCGCGCGCGAAGGCGAGCAGCGCGCGCGCGACGCGCAGCCGGTTCTGCTTGCCGAGCGGCCCCGCGAACGGCGCCAGCCGGGCGAAGTCTGTACACACCGGAATAGAATGTCGAGTGTCGATAAAACATGTGAACTCGCAGTCGCACCTGTATCTCGCGCGCGAAGGCGAGCAGCGCGCGCGCGACGCGCAGCCGGTTCTGCTTGCCGAGCGGCCCCGCGAACGGCGCCCGCCGGGCGAAGTCTGTACACACCGGAATAGACTGTCGAGTGTCGATAAAACATGTGAACTCGCAGTCGCACTGACCTGTATCTCGCGCGCGAAGGCGAGCACCAGCGCGTCGTGAGCGCACAGCGGGGAGCGCCCGCCGGGCGAAGTCTGTACACACACGGAATAGAATGTCGAGTGTCGATAAAACGTGAACTCGCAGTCGCACCGACCTGTATCTCGCGCGCGAAGGCGAGCAGCGCGCGCGCGACGCGCAGCCGGTTCTGCTTGCCGAGCGGCCCCGCGAACGGCGCCAGCCGGGCGAAGTCTGTACACACCGGAATAGAATGTCGAGTGTCGATAAAACATGTGAACTCGCAGTCGCACCTGTATCTCGCGCGCGAAGGCGAGCAGCGCGCGCGCGACGCGCAGCCGGTTCTGCTTGCCGAGCGGCCCCGCGAACGGCGCCAGCCGGGCGAAGTCTGTACACACCGGAATAGAATGTCGAGTGTCGATAAAACATGTGAACTCGCAGTCGCACCTGTATCTCGCGCGCGAAGGCGAGCAGCGCGCGCGCGACTCGCAGCCGGTTCTGCTTGCCGAGCGGCCCAGCGCCCGCCGGGCGAAGTCTGTACACACCGGAATAGAATGTCGAGACTCGATAAAACATGTGAACTCGCAGTCGCACTGACCTGTATCTCGCGCTATGCGCGTCGTGAGCGCACAGCGCGCGCAGCGGGGAGCGCCCGCCGGGCGAAGTCTGTACACACCGGAATAGAATGTCGAGACTCGATAAAACATGTGAACTCGCAGTCGCACTGACCTGTATCTCGCGCTATGCGCGTCGTGAGCGCACAGCGCGCGCAGCGGGGAGCGCCCGCCGGGCGAAGTCTGTACACACCGGAATAGAATATCGAGTGTCGATAAAACATGTGAACTCGCAGTCGCACCGACCTGTATCTCGCGCGCGAAGGCGAGCAGCGCGCGCGCGACGCGCAGCCGGTTCTGCTTGCCGAGCGGCCCCGCGAACGGCGGCTCGCGCGCGCTCTGCTCCAGCAGCCGCACCAGCGCGCGCGCGTCGTGAGCGCACAGCGCGCGAAGTGGGGAGCGCCCGCCGGGCGAAGTCTGTACACACCGGAATATTTTTTTTTAATTTTCATCACACCTATTCGGTAAGTGCGCCACGCGGTGATGCGCACCGTAGATGCGTCATGACGCCGTAGGGCAATCAAGGATTTTCATACAACATCACGTTGCATTAGCGTGGCGCCGGGATTTCTGTTATAAAAATTATAAATTTAAGTCATCCCTGATTTTGAGCAATGATTTAGACCATTTTAGAGTAGTTTTGTGAAAATATATTGTTTTATTTACTTCTTTGCCTCACAGGTGTGATGAAAACATAGTGTGTTCTACGGGCGGTACAAGAATTATGAACACTTTCTTATTTACCGTCGTACAATGTACTATTACTGTGCGGGTGCGGGCTCGCGATGAATGTTAAAAGTCGAGAGGAAAGTAGAGAAAATGTTTATTGTTCTTAAAGTGTTAAATGAATGAATATTAAAGTTGTATGAATGTTTAAAAATATGTTGAAAATGTTAATGTTTGGTCGAATGCACCCGGCCGGTTCGGATCCGAAAAGTGCACGGTCTACAAACTAGGTACGTGTCAAACAGCTGAGCTGTGTATCTTAAAATAGTACATGCTTAGAAACTGTTTAAACAACGAAAAATAATATTGTATATTCAAGCGCATTTGCGCTCCTTCGAAAAATCATGCAATCATATTTGGTGACAATCATTAAGATCCTTAACCATGGCGCTGCTTTTCAGATAAACCAAAAAAAAGTCAATAAACAAATAAATAAAATCATAGTAGCATTAAATACTTAATTATGTAGTATCGTCGCATAGATCGCGGAGGAATTAGGAACCTGGAGCGTGACCAACGTGGTCAGGTTAGGTTGCACGTGGCCACTAGACACTACACACTCACGTCGGCCAGCAGCGCGAGCAGCGCGTCGTGGCGCGCGGACGGGCGCGCGTGGTCGGGCAGCGGCCGCCGGCGCCGCACGTGGCCACTAGACACTACACACTCACGTCGGCCAGCAGCGCGAGCAGCGCGTCGTGGCGCGCGGACGGGCGCGCGTGGTCGGGCAGCGGCCGCCGGCGCCGCACGTGGCCACTAGACACTACACACTCACGTCGGCCAGCAGCGCGTCGTGCCGCGCGGACGGGCGCGCGTGGTCGGGCAGCGGCCGCCGGCGCCGCACGTGGCCACTAGACACTACACACTCACGTCGGCCAGCAGCGCGTCGTGCCGCGCGGACGGGCGCGCGTGGTCGGGCAGCGGCCGCCGGCGCCGCACGTGGCCACTAGACACTACACACTCACGGCGGCCAGCAGCGCGAGCAGCGCGTCGTGCCGCGCGGACGGGCGCGCGTGGTCGGGCAGCGGGCGCCGGCGCCGCACGTGGCCACTAGACACTACACACTCACGTCGGCCAGCAGCGCGTCGTGCCGCGCGGACGGGCGCGCGTGGTCGGGCAGCGGCCGCCGGCGCCGCACGTGGCCACTAGACACTACACACTCACGTCGGCCAGCAGCGCGTCGTGCCGCGCGGACGGGCGCGCGTGGTCGGGCAGCGGCCGCCGGCGCCGCACGTGGCCACTAGACACTACACACTCACGTCGGCCAGCAGCGCGTCGTGCCGCGCGGACGGGCGCGCGTGGTCGGGCAGCGGCCGCCGGCGCCGCACGTGGCCACTAGACACTACACACTCACGGCGGCCAGCAGCGCGAGCAGCGCGTCGTGGCGCGCGGACGGGCGCGCGTGGTCGGGCAGCGGCCGCCGGCGCCGCACGTGGCCACTAGACACTACACACTCACGTCGGCCAGCAGCGCGAGCAGCGCGTCGTGGCGCGCGGACGGGCGCGCGTGGTCGGGCAGCGGCCGCCGGCGCCGCACGTGGCCACTAGACACTACACACTCACGTCGGCCAGCAGCGCGAGCAGCGCGTCGTGGCGCGCGGACGGGCGCGCGTGGTCGGGCAGCGGCCGCCGGCGCCGCACGTGGCCACTAGACACTACACACTCACGTCGGCCAGCAGCGCGTCGTGGCGCGCGGACGGGCGCGCGTGGTCGGGCAGCGGCCGCCGGCGCCGCACGTGGCCACTAGACACTACACACTCACGTCGGCCAGCAGCGCGAGCAGCGCGTCGTGCCGCGCGGACGGCCGCGCGTGGTCGGGCAGCGGCCGCCGGCGCCGCACGTGGCCACTAGACACTACACACTCACGTCGGCCAGCAGCGCGAGCAGCGCGTCGTGGCGCGCGGACGGGCGCGCGTGGTCGGGCAGCGGCCGCCGGCGCCGCACGTGGCCACTAGACACTACACACTCACGTCGGCCAGCAGCGCGAGCAGCGCGTCGTGGCGCGCGGACGGGCGCGCGTGGTCGGGCAGCGGCCGCCGGCGCCGCACGTGGCCACTAGACACTACACACTCACGTCGGCCAGCAGCGCGAGCAGCGCGTCGTGGCGCGCGGACGGGCGCGCGTGGTCGGGCAGCGGCCGCCGGCGCCGCACGTGGCCACTAGACACTACACACTCACGTCGGCCAGCAGCGCGAGCAGCGCGTCGTGCCGCGCGGACGGGCGCGCGTGGTCGGGCAGCGGCCGCCGGCGCCGCACGTGGCCACTAGACACTACACACTCACGTCGGCCAGCAGCGCGTCGTGCCGCGCGGACGGGCGCGGGGGGTCGGGCAGCGGCCGCCGGCGCCGCACGTGGCCACTAGACACTACACACTCCCGCCGGCCAGCAGCGCGAGCAGCGCGTCGTGCCGCGCGGACGGCCGCGCGTGGTCGGGCAGCGGGCGGCCGCCGGCGCCGCACGTGGCCACTAGACACTACACACTCACGTCGGCCAGCAGCGCGAGCAGCGCGTCGTGGCGCGCGGACGGGCGCGCGTGGTCGGGCAGCGGGCGGCCGCCGGCGCCGCGGCCCGCTAAGGCGTCCGCCGCGGCCAGTAGTAGCGCGCCGCCTGCGCAGTGGCAGTGCGCGCCGCCCGGGCACGTCTCGTCCACGTAACCCACTAGCTCTTTCATTGCGCCACTTGAACCACCTGTAAATTTAACTACATTAGGGCTTGTCCATTAATCACGTCATACGATTTTGACCTATTTTAGACCCCTTCCTCCCTCATGGTGATATTTGGCGATATTTTCAGGACCAATAGCCAATATCACGTGTAATTTATTGCCAACTTAAGTAGTCCTTTTAATAACACTCGTTCGGGGTTCGACATCTGGTTATAGAAATATTATTATAAAAATAAAAAACCGGCCAAAAGCATGTCGGGCCATGCTCAGTGTAGGGTCAGTGTAGGTCGTATCTTAACACGGATTTCATAGTAAGATACGACGTTTCGAAAAATATTTCAGAAACTTTTCTCGGACTGCTTGTAACTTTTTTTGTCGAGTGACGTCAGCCGCGTGACGTCATTGGCTCCACCAGCCCTCGCAAGCCACTACGTAGTCTTGCCATAAATTCTGTCCCAACTTTTTCTTAATTTTAAACTTATAATTCGAACGCTCGATCTGCATTTGTTTATTGGCTATGCTTAAATAGCTCTTTAGCTGTCAGAAAATATGCATTTCGATCCAGTTATCATTTCCTGAAAGATGGAGTGGGGCATCAAAGAGAATCGTGTCGCAGTGATAGCGTTATACAAGTGTCATAAGCAAAAAAGCGATATATTCAAACTGCTGAAACCTTTGAATATAACGATGAAATTCATCTATCGGACGATAAAGCGTTACAACGACATGGGTATAGTCAACGACAGGCCACGGAGCGGTCGACCACGTCAAACAAGGACGCCAGCAGCGATCAAAGCCGTAGCTGAGCGAATTCGGAGAAATCCGCTACGCAAGCAGAAAATCATGGCCAGGGAAATGAAAATTCCACCAAGAACTATGTCCCGTATCATAAAACAAGACCTTAAGCTTGGGGCTTATAGACGGAGTACGGGACAGCGATTGACAGCTGCTCTACGAAAAATTAGAGCAACGAGATCTAAAGTGTTGTGGCAGCGGCACGCAAGCGGTGGATATCGCAATATTCTGTTTACAGATGCAAAAATTTTTACCGTGGAATAAAATATATGCTCACAGCTCACAAGAAGCTTCCGAAAAAGTCCCACGGGTGGAAAGAGGCCATCATCCTGCATACGTCATGGTTTGGTGGTGGGGAGTATCGTACGACGGCGTTACAGAGCTTCATTTTTGTGAACAAGGGGTAAAAATACGTGCTGCAAACTATCAAAAAGACATTTTAGAGAAAGTCGTTAAACCACTCAATGGTACATTATTTGCCGGTAAGCATTGGATATTCCAACAAGACTCAGCCCCTGCACATAAAGCTAAGGCAACACAACGATGGTTAGCGACGCATTTACCCGAGTTTATTGCGGCTGAAGATTGGCCCTCCGGAAGCCCCGATCTCAACCCCTTGGACTATGGTCTATGGAATATTTTAGAGGAGAAAGCCTGCTCTAAAGCTCATCGTAATGTCGAGTCTCTCAAGTTCGATTTAGTGCGGGCAGCGGCTTCAATCCCCATCGATACCGTCCGTGCCGTCATAGACGAGTGGCCGGACCGTTTGAAGAAGTGTTTTAAACTAAAAGGTGGACATTTTGAATAAACATTTTATTTTTTAGAATTTGTGTTTTATAAGGAATAAAAATATATTTGATTTATTTTTATACTTTCTTTCATTTTTAAAATACATGTAGTTTTATAGCGGACAGAATATATGGCAAGACTACGTATCGCATCTAAAGCCGCCGCTATCGCACCGACGCCGCGCCACAGTCCCTTGTCGAGGGTGAACACGCTAGCGCGGTGCGGGTCGAGTGACGTCAGCCGCGTGATGTCATTGGCTCCACCGACCCTCGCAAGCCACTATCGCACCGACGCCGCGCCACAGTCCCTTGTCGCGAGTGAACACGCTAGCGCGGTGCGGGTCGAGTGACGTCAGCCGCGTGATGTCATTGGCTCCACCGACCCTCGCAAGCCACTATCGCACCGACGCCGCGCCACAGTCCCTTGTCGCGAGTGAACACGCTAGCGCGGTGCGGGTCGAGTGACGTCAGCCGCGTGATGTCATTGGCTCCACCGACCCTCGCAAGCCACTATCGCACCGACGCCGCGCCACAGTCCCTTGTCGCGAGTGAACACGCTAGCGCGGTGCGGGTCGAGTGACGTCAGCCGCGTGATGTCATTGGCTCCACCGACCCTCGCAAGCCACTATCGCACCGACGCCGCGCCACAGTCCCTTGTCGAGGGTGAACACGCTAGCGCGGTGCGGGTCGAGTGACGTCAGCCGCGTGATGTCATTGGCTCCACCGACCCTCGCAAGCCACTATCGCACCGACGCCGCGCCACAGTCCCTTGTCGCGAGTGAACACGCTAGCGCGGTGCGGGTCGAGTGACGTCAGCCGCGTGATGTCATTGGCTCCACCGACCCTCGCAAGCCACTATCGCACCGACGCCGCGCCACAGTCCCTTGTCGCGAGTGAACACGCTAGCGCGGTGCGGGTCGAGTGACGTCAGCCGCGTGATGTCATTGGCTCCACCGACCCTCGCAAGCCACTATCGCACCGACGCCGCGCCACAGTCCCTTGTCGCGAGTGAACACGCTAGCGCGGTGCGGGTCGAGTGACGTCAGCCGCGTGATGTCATTGGCTCCACCGACCCTCGCAAGCCACTATCGCACCGACGCCGCGCCACAGTCCCTTGTCGCGAGTGAACACGCTAGCGCGGTGCGGGTCGAGTGACGTCAGCCGCGTGATGTCATTGGCTCCACCGACCCTCGCAAGCCACTATCGCACCGACGCCGCGCCACAGTCCCTTGTCGCGAGTGAACACGCTAGCGCGGTGCGGGTCGAGTGACGTCAGCCGCGTGACGTCATTGGCTCCACAGACCCTCGCAAGCCACTATCGTACCTAAAGCCGCCGCTATCGCTCCGACGCCGCGCCACAGTCCCTTGTCGCGGGTGAACACGCTAGCGCGGTGCGGGTCGAGTGACGTCAGCCGCGTGATGTCATTAACTCCACAGGCCCTCGCAAGCCACTATCGCACCTAAAGCCGCCGCTATCGCACCGACGCCGCGCCACAGTCCCTTGTCGCGGGTGAACACGCTAGCGCGGTGCGGGTCGAGTGACGTCAGCCGCGTGATGTCATTAACTCCACAGGCCCTCGCAAGCCACTATCGCACCTAAAGCCGCCGCTATCGCACCGACGCCGCGCCACAGTCCCTTGTCGCGGGTGAACACGCTAGCGCGGTGCGGGTCGAGTGACGTCAGCCGCGTGATGTCATTAACTCCACAGGCCCTCGCAAGCCACTATCGCACCTAAAGCCGCCGCTATCGCACCGACGCCGCGCCACAGTCCCTTGTCGCGGGTGAACACGCTAGCGCGGTGCGGGTCGAGTGACGTCAGCGGCAGGGACGCCACCACTCGCTCCACCAGCCCCGGGTCGCAGTCCGCCAGCCGCTCTATCAGCTCCTGGAACACATATTAGACGTCAGGCGCTTTTAGAACACAATCTTGATTTCATTAAAAACATAAAACCTTAAACCTTGAGTTTACATACATTTTTGATTTTAGTTAAAATTATTGATATTTATTAACACCTTCGCGGACACTAAACGCCTAAAGCCTCATTGTTTCTTCTATTGTGTCTGGAGTAGTGTCCGCGAAGGTGTTAATATTAACGTAAAAATATATCTGCGAACGTGTTTCACGATATGTGTCAAGGACGTCAAATGCTCGATTTTGATAAAAAATGGTAGGCTGGTAGTCAGTGATGTTGAGCAAGTTCAATCAGTTCCCCAAAATGTCCCAGGAAAGTAGTACCTATGGTATTTTCCTATCGATGACATGATCCAAATGTACAAACTTTTTGAGCTAACTGACATTTGTATTTGTAAAGTAAATTTTGTAATAAACTGATAAATCTACGAAACTATCAATTAGAATTAACCTTTTCAATGCCAAGAACCACTAAAGTGGCCGTGTGTTGTCGTGTCGTGCCTACCACGCCAGCAGCCACTAAAGTGGTCATCGAGTATGCTGTCAAAGTAACTGTCTTGCTGACAGATAAGGTTCATTTTCGTTGTTCATTAGTAGAGATACTGGCGTGTCTGTCACAATTTGATGCGAGAGGGAAGGCGTTGAAAAGGTTAAAGAAGAAATTATCTGCCTCTGACAAGACTAAGATACTACAGATACAGTGGCTTACCCGCACTGTAGTCAACACCGTATAACGTTACGTATGTTAATACCAGGGATCGGACAAATTTGCATCATCGTTCGCAATAATGTGGTTTCACCAAATTTGATTGAATGAATAATTATACGAATAATTTCTTGAAATTTGATTTCGAAGCTTAGAGGGGTCTATTCACACAGGTTACCATTGAATAATTATTCAATCAACTTAGGAGTCGTGTCCATATTATTGCGAACAATGAGCGACGCACATTTTGTCCGATCTCTGGTTAATACTAAACGAGTCTCGTGAGAAATTGCTGCTCGAAACACAGCTAGGTTAGTTTATACCCGCCTGTTGTCGTAGATGTAACAAAAATGTAAGTACCTAGTTATTAATTATATTATGTTCGTTTTCGTTTATAGTATAGAATAAAATTGTATCTATCTATATGTAGAAGTAAATGAATTATTCTCTTCTCAGTCGGTACACTCTTGTCAGATCAGAGTGGTCGTGGTCATCATTGTGGATCACGATGAGCGATGATTTTGGTAATTCGGCGCCATTCGTCGCGGACTGCAGCTTTCCGGGTACACTCGTTAACTGAGCACTTATAGTAGCGGCATCGTAAGAAGTCGTTTTTGACAGCTCACAATAGTGTTGTGAAACGCTCGATTTTACCGTCGTAAAATTTTCAGTCAAGTGCGAAAGGGCGTTAGATCTGGTACTTGCCATTGAAAAAGTTTAATTAAAAAAGTGTTAGGTAATCCGAATTAAAAAAGTGTTTGGTAATCTTACTTAGAATTAGGGCCTGCTCCCGGTTCTCTCAGTACCGGGAATTTCCCGGTACTCCCTG
>JALPQI010012030.1:0-31587 GCA_025490895.1 Thaumatotibia leucotreta
GGTGCAGGTAGACTCTTGAAATATTCACAGAATGGTACGGAACCCTACGTGCGTGAGTACAACTCGAACTTGACTGATTTTCACTATATCCAATGCCTACTGACAATGCACCGTCAACCGTGTATATGGAGGCTGTAAGTGTAAACATTTGCTTCACGTTATTGCAGCATTTATATCTTGCACTTCGTATTTAAATCTATATAATGTAAATTAAACAAATTGATCAACATCGCCGCTAAAGCAAACATTATATTTACATCAGACCGAAATATCGTATTATTATAAAAAGCTTTTGACCGTGAGTTGGGTTGAGCAATATCTTATTATTATAGCATTAAATTGCCTACTAAATCCACTAAGCCCCTTAATGGGCGCCTTACAAAAAGGCACTGTAGTGTTATTGAAAACTTTACCTAATGACAGTAACGACTTAAAATATAAGCAAACCGTTTAAATTCGTATGGTGAATATTGTAACTATTTGTGTAGTAAATATGTAGTGATTTAATAATTATTTACCAATCTAAACATATGCATGTCGCTGTTACCTACTGTAATACAGCTAAATGTAATGCAATACAACAATAAATATCATGTAAATGACAAGAAAGTCACCGTTGTCTCATGATATTAAGTACCTACCTATGTATAATATACTTACTACTATCCTACTAATATTATTTTTATAGTCTATACATACACTAGCGACCCACCCCGGCTGCGCACGGGTACTATACCTACATAAAAACCTTCCTCTTGAATTACTCACTACAATTACCTATAAAAAAATCTCATCAAAATCCGTTGCGTAGTTTTAAAGATTTAAGCGTACAAAGGGACATAGGGACAGAAAAAGTGACTTTATTTTATACTATGTAGTGATGATACTGTATGTATGACACATACCATACAGGTACTACCTAACTACCTATACAGGTAGTCTTTTGTATCAAATTATTCTGGCCATCTTCTTGCGAACGCAGTGTCTGAAGCTAAGTCACGTCATTTACAAACCTGTAGTAGCTCCTCCAGAATCAGGTGCAAACCCAAAGTTTTCCCAGAAAATTTAACAAAACAAACAAATCGTAAATACAATGAGTTCCGTTTCTAATCTTCAAAGCTTATCCAAACCTTAGTAACACAGCAAACAAGTTTATGGGCCCGTCTGTACTGTACTTGACTAATCTACCATGAATCAGAACGATAGCCGAACTAATTTCCGTTCCCTAACTTATTACTATGAAATCATAGTAGTAATGCACCGTACTACGGTGACTCAGATACAATAAAATGCACAGTGAGGCAAATATAAAGGAAAATTAAAGTCTAAAACTGCCTTTGTCACCTGTAGCCTAAACATGATGACGTGCTGTCGAGCAATAAACGGAAAAAATGGGACCATCAGCGTTGGGCTCGGCTGGCTACCCACCCACCTCACTTGCTGCCAAGTTAACCCAAGTACTTTCATGGTCCACAGCCTACACCAGTTTAGCTATTCCAACGGTCGCCGCTCACAGCATCAGCTCACTACAGAGATACAATTACTTGATATCACCAGATATGCTCATGTCAGTTTCTTTTAAGAAGAGGAAAAATGCATTACGCATACTACCCGGGTAATGGGCATGGGGACGGATCTGGGTGGTTATGTGGGACTTCTCGTTAACGGGCTCGGAGAGGTTTTTTAGTGGGTAAAGGATCCCTTAAGATCCCAACTGTGAAAATCTCTTAAGATCTCGAATCCCTTATGATACCTTAAGATCCCCCTGACGTCATTACTCATCTGTATTCATTCCACCTTGAGTCACCTTGCACTCATAAGGATGGTGATCCCACGGTAGCCAAAGTGTTACGGCGTTTTCGCGAGCGGTCTTAGTTTATATCCTTAGCGATTTTGTAACCAGTAATTAATTCATATAATTTCTGACGATGCGCTTTAGGTGAATACTTAATAATAATGTATTTGCCGCTTTATTGGTTATTATTTTGACATTTAATGTAAATTGTATGGACGAGCACAATGTGGATTCCTATGGATCGACTACAATAGAGTAATCAAATGTTGTGCAAATAAATAAATCTAATCTAACCCCCTTATTCATAAACGTCTGCTAACTTTGTAAATTGTTTGTCCCTTTTGCTCTTCTGGACACATTGTTAAGACCGAAAGGGACAAACAATTATTAACAGACGTTTATGAATAAGGGGGTAAATCTTTAAATGCAAAACCAATAGTTTTGGTTACAACATATGGTTTCTATGTATTTACTTAGACTCTTTTTCAAACTACATAAATGAATGCTGTTCCATATCTGTTTTACTATGTTAATGTTATCGTTTCTATTTAAGTAGACGATTCTAATCATAATTAGCAACTAGCCGAACGTGAAATGGTAGCAGCAAGCTCAGCAGATTTCAATTTCTTGCAAATGCTGGCAATAGCTTCTTAGTAAACACATCGCATAAAAATATTACATAGAAATAGGAAATTAGTAATTTCAATAGAAAATTCGTTGAAAAAATATCGGCTGTTTAGTGCTATTATGAAATCATATCCGAAATGCATCGACTAATACTATGAATTAAACACATCAATAGTTATTGCATCATTTTGAAGAAAATACTTAATTCAGTGAATACCTATGGGTCAGGAAGTTTTTTTATAAAAATATTTTTGCTAATTTCAAATATTTTTGCTGATTTCTAATATTTTTGAAATTTTTATAGTACTTAAAAATGGTTCCACTTCTACTAAGAAGTGGAACCATTTTTGACATCAAATTATATTGAAAATTCCCTGAATTTTTCACCCAATTCAAATTCGAAAATCGATAATAACTCGTTTTTGGTGTTCATTTCACAAACTGTAAGCCATATTATATAAAATAAAAATGCCGATCAAGTTTAAATTCCTAAAGATATTGTACTAAATTGTCATTACAAAGCTGACTGCAATTAAGGTTTTTTTTTAATTTTACGCTAATTGGGTGTCCCTAAAAGTGAAAATGCCCTAATATGAAGGGTCCTCGGAAGAAACATGCCCAGTGCCTAAAAAGTTCTGTTATAAGTAAGGTGGTTTTTCCTTCTGTAATTTGAATTGACTAGATCTGTTCTTTCCGTGGACCCTTCATATATTTATTTATTGTACGAAAATGCTAATCTATATTTTTTTATTATCTTAGGACATCTTACACAAACGACCTAGTCCCATGGTAAGCTCAATTAAGGCTTGTAATGTGGGTACCAAGCGACGACATATATAATAGGTAGATACATATAAATACTTAAATATTAAGACAGCCACGACCAAGAAACAAATATTTATGATAAATACACAAATAATGCCCGGATTCGAACACGGAATCGTCAACTAGGACTAGGAACTAGGCTACGGAGGCTGACAAATTAATCATCTTTTTTTTTGTCTCAAATGTCACATTTATTATTTTACAGAACACAAATCTACCACCAAATAACTAAAATTAAATGACGCAATAAGTATTATTAGTGGTTACCTATCGGACTAGTATGCGTAAGTAGATAAAGATAAACAAATTCTAAAAATTCCATAATCTTGTGCTATTTACAGACATAGATCTTGTTATTATATACATATTTTCATGAATTTTTGATAAGGATTCAATACCTTTATCCAATCTACTATCAATCTCGCCTATTAAGTTAAACACACTATTTAATATTTATTTGTGTTCGACGTTCAAAATTCTGCTGATAATCTGTCATTCTGCGGCAATGGGTGTTTTCCAAATGAATATTATGTACATGCATTTAAAAAATGTGCCGTGTGGTGACGACAGTAAGAATACATTTGTCACCAACCCAACTCCTCCTGCGGATGTCGTAAGAGTCGCATAAGGGATTGAAGTGTCCCTGATCAATACTCGTATTTGATAAAAGAATGATGATGAGCAGCAGCGTCATCATAGTGGGATTACTGCGATCGTCAATCCGCTTGCCCAGCGTGGTGATAATCGGCATTTACCTCCTAATGCGTCTATCTATACACATAGTGAATAGGAGAGGCCTACGTCAAGCAGTGGACTATCATAGGCTGATGATGTATGTATGTTGGTTTAAAAAATATCCTATTCGAACATTGATTTAGAATATATAAGTCGATTCCCAAACAGCTCAAAAAAATGGCCCCAAAAAATGGGCTGCAGAAGTAAATATTGCGGTTTGCTCCGCTATTCAGTTCTGACAGTTGACATTTGGTCACCTTACGGTATATCATTATTCCTTAAACATAAAAAGTTTCTACTATTTTGCGGTGTTGTTCGCAAATTTGACACTTATTGCTCACTTCACAAAGTTTTTTATTCTTTGAGTTTTTTTTTATTATAGTTTATTGTAAGTGAGCGTTATTAGCTTCAACTGAAACATGATAGAAATGACTTTTAGTGCCACTTTTCTTGGTTTTTTTGTTTGGCTCTGTGCGTCCATTTATTATTTAATGTCATTGTATTCGAATATTAAATGTAGATCATCACGAAAAGCTTCCGTATTAAACTACATATAACGATATAACGATATCAGATACAGTTGCTTGTCGGCAATAATATCTTAAACAACGAAGGCCGCAAAAATATGTGACACGCCTTTATTATGTCGTTTCAATGTTTTGTCAGATATTTTATTTTGTTGCGTTGTGGCCTTAGTTGTGTAAGATAGTATTCCTAGTGAAATATATACCAGTAGAAAACGAAGTAGAAAATGTACCGTGCACCAGTATAGAAAACGGGCATGACGTTACACCCGTGGTCGCAGGTAGACTATTGTTTACATTATTTTCAGATTCTACTGACGCTCACAGCCATACTTAGCAGGTGATCGCAGATGACTGCACCGCAATTAAAAGGATGCTGATACCTATACACTGATGGATCTCATAGATTAAATCTCATAAACCAAACAAAGTATAACAATAATTTGTACTGCATTGTAAAACAGCTTGCAAGGATATGAAATAATAATTAAATGGTATTTTAGTTGCTTACTTGCTTAGACGACAAAAAAAGGGTATCTAATAAATAGAACTATGTAGCGCAGTCTAAGGTCAAATTCGGTGGAAGTGGCCAATAAGAAGCGCAATAAAAGTGTATATTCTCCTGCGTACCACGTGGGCAGGCAGTAAAGTTAAACAAATAAGTTTACGAGTTACTCTATTGGGTCGTCCTGTCGGACGGTGCTAGCTCGATTCATTTGGCACATCGTGGAAGAGGCTACCCACGCGCGTCCTTTCAAGGTTTGGTATTACATAGATAAGTACCATAAGTGCTAAAGTTGTGTTACTAACGAAATATGTAGCAAAGGTATATTTTAGCGGATCATTACTTTTAGAGATTACGTAAAAAAGGAACTTCTATGTCGGTCATTCTCCAGGCGTGCATTTTTACATGTCTTCGCTCTTTAAAAATATTAAACTATAAGTTTTCTCATAATATTATATTTTTTGAGCATAGACTGTATTCGTTTTTAGCTGTACATGAATTTTCATGTACGTATATTAAACACAAAGGGTAGAAAAAAATACGTTAAGGGTCATTCTCCTAATTCACACGTCGCGTCCCACTACCCGATTCACTAACATATTAATTTCTCCTTACGATATACATGAAGAAACGCCAACGAAAGCTAGTTCTTTAAACAAAACAAAATACCTTTTAATGGTACAAAAAATATCAAATGAATAAAGTACTATATGACTAAGATATCAACGATCAACACTTTGTCTCGAAACCTGTCCTAATTGACGCGTCACATCTAGTCATTGTCATACGAGCACTCTGAATGTAGGTACGGACCTCACTATCGCCTTTCGGTCTAGCCCACAGTCGTGTCTAGAGTCCTGTGTGGGATGGTCGTGTCAGTTGTGTTCTGGAAGGAGACTATGAACCATTGTCTCTAATTCACGCGGCTTGGTTCACAAAATTTCTAATTAACACGTTCACATTTTAAAATTCAACTAGTAACTCTATTGCGCCGAGAATTACAGTATACATTAAAAATCACGTTATTTAATACATATTAGATTCTGTAGGATATTGCATGTACAAAAAACAAGATATTTTTTATTTTTCAAGAAAACCTAAATAACGCGTCTAATTCACGCGTCAAAAATGACCGCGTTAATTAGAAATTGGTTATAAAATATATGGAATAAGTGAAATCTATCGATAAAAACTCACTACTTATACCTACGTAAATAATATTTTCTCGAATATGGAATGAAATGTTAGTTTGTAACTTTTTTTTTCTAATTCACACGTCAAGCAAAATCTAAAATATTATAATTAACGCGTCGTTTTCATAATTCACGCGCCCTCCAAATGTGTAATGTTCTAATTAACACGTCCTTTTTCTAATTCACACGTCACATAAATTTTGATTGTTTTTTAAATAATTATCCTTTCATAATTATAAAGTGACGCATAGACATTTAAGTTTCTACGATCAATATGTTACTATGTTTGTAAAGATATTCATTGAAAAGTAAGTAGAAAAAAAGCGACGTGTTAATTAGGATTCTAGCACAAATCTGGAGAATGACCGATGTAAGTTGGAAGAGCGTATATGGGAAGACTATACATGAACCGCTGAAATAATTAACATGATAGTACACATTCTTTTGAAGAACATTTCAAAGTTATATGGGGATCAGTGTCATGTAGGTATATAGCCGAATAAGATATCGATAGATACAATACACATTTTGGATTACGTCACAATTATTATGTATCTTCCTTGCTATTTAATTAAAACTCTCTAACCATATAACTTTGCTTAATTATTAATCATACACTAATCTGTGGTGTATTACCATTCAATAATAATCAGTTTTCAACTGCTTTGTCATTCGTCAATCACGAGAACAATCTATAAAATAAGTATGTAGGCATTTAGTTATACGGAAGCACCTAGTTGTTTATTATTTTTTCGTGTGAAGAACCAGCGGAGCCCAGGCCTTAATAAAATCCCCGTAAATTTACAAACACGAGCTGCTTAGATTGATTGTATAAGATATGTTATGATACGATACTCTTTTCGTTCGTGCTTGCTATAAAAATATTTGGACAAGACTATTAAACAAACTAAATCGAAGGCTATTAAAGGTCTGTTTATGTTACAGCTTGTGAAATAACTGTGGGAAAAACAATTGTAAGTACATTAGTTAGATAATGAAAAACGTCCTCTATTCAATTGTTGGTTTATTATGTATGAGGCATTATTATGTACCTATCTAGAAGCAAAAGATTCCCGGAGATATACTATGTATAGTAAGTTGGATACTTAAGTGAAAGAGAGGGATAACTGAAACGCTTCATAAAATTATGCAAAAATTCGCTCCGGGGATAGAGGAAGTGCGTACTTACCCAACTTAACTGTATCTGTAGGTGATATGGTATGTACCACTAACTTGACGATTGAAAATAACCTTAATACAAATCACTATTAAGTAATGTAAATAATGTAATTGTGGTGTTATTGTGGGCATTTACCTCCTAATGAGTCTATACGCATAGTTAATAGGAGAGGCCTACGTCCAACAGTGGACTATCATAGGCTGATGATGATGATGACAGGGTGTAAGTCTAATACGGGCGAAGCTCTTAACGGGCGTTAAGTCCTGTCCCTGTCATCATCATCATCAGCCTATGATAGTCCACTGTTGGAAGTAGGCCTCTCCTATTAACTATGCGTATAGACGCATTAGGAGGTAAATGCCCATAATAACACCCGTGTTAGTTTAGGACATAAAAAGTACATTTAGATAACTTTTACTAACAATTAGAGCAACAAAATTATCCATACAAAATGATTCGGCGCGGAATGTAGAGTAACATACTCAAGTTAAACGCTCGTTGACAGCTAATTTCAAAAGCAGATGACATAACTACCATATCAATAATAACAAATATTCGTACCTACATTGCTGCACCGAAAATCTTTAAAATAATATCTGGGGTCGTAATAAGGTGTCACTTAAAAAAAAACACTCAATAATCCACACACAACCAGACTAACTGCACCAACCGTCTTGCCTAATTTAAACATTTTAAACCAATTAAGCATCTGGTTATCCTACTGGATAAAAAAAAGCAGAGCAATTTAGGTTCACCTTGACATCCCTGTAGGTGTGGCTACCTAGTGATAGTTCAGGTTAGGTTTAGTTTTAATTAGTAGTAATAAAAAATATCACAAGAAAATATAGCCTATCCTCAATTTCTAGTATCAAGTCTGTCACATTGGCACCTCTCTGAGAACTTACAAACATAGATAAGACTTTACTCGGTAACTTTATAATATAATCATATACGTACTCATACATAATATACTCATAGGTACATATACGCCGTGTTTTTTTATTTTCGTTAAATTGAACAGGCTGATGCTTGGTAAATAAATTGGAGCAACCGTGTACTGTACACCGCTTTTATTCGAACTCGAAAAAAAAAATTCTTCGTTTTCAGCAGGTGTAAAAGAATCTCAAGAATAACATAATGGTGAACAGATGACTGACGGCACATGACAAAATACGTATAGGTAACATTAGAATGTAATAAACTTTATACACTTGTTCAATAATTAAACTTATTTTTTAAATAACTCAATAACATTACGAGTTAAGACACAAGTCTTGGAAATTAATTATATTTACTTAGCCTAAATAAGCTTTCCTTAAACTTAACTGAAAAAAACACCATCTATATTATGAGTTTATGACATTCACATTATATAGGAAATTGGAAACTAAAAATTATTAAATTGATATGGGAATCCACACCAGAACTTTGAACTAACTATACTAGTGCGAACCAGCCTGCTTAGCATTTCCAGGGACACTACTGCTGATGAATATTTCCTATTGTTACCATACTAATTGACAAAAACCTTATATGCAGAAAACGGAACTCTACTTAAGACCTTTCCGACTTATGGGACGTTATGATACTTGAAACCATTTTTATTGTCTTTAGAGGCACGCGCTACGAAGATAAGGACATTACGAGAATTGCATCTGCTTCGCTTATATGGACAATTCTACATATGTATATGGACTATTTAAATGTCGAAGTGAATATCAGCCAAGTAGAAATCAAGATGGCATCGGAATTTATACTCTATTAATAAGTTCATTGACTGTATTATTTTTCAGGGCCAGGGCCATAATATTTGAACGGATATAATACAAAGGGAGAATGGAGAAGACTGAAATGTATCCGCCATGTTTGACAGTTGGAACAATTTCTTTTTTTTTCACTGGTAAAATAGTACACTTTTCTTATTTCTAAATTTTTACTCTTCATTATTAAGATTCTTATTTTAAAGGAGGTAGATCTTCCTCCATTGTTAGTCGCCCGCAGACCACGAACCCTGTAAAGTGGTCGAAACGTCGGGATGAAGTTAAATTTAAAAATTTAATTAATACACGCGAGTTTATCCGTCTTCATAGTTTTATTTCATATATAATCCACGCGGTAAGCGAAGAAAATATTATTAAGGACTAATTGAAGGTAGGTATCCTTAAAATTACAACTTTGGACCCTTAGCTATGTACGCTATTTTTAAACGATCGCCACTCAATTTTGCACACGTAATTGTTTAAGGTGTCGTATCCTGTATCCTCTCCTGTTTCTCTATATATTATTATACATCATGCATGTTCCTGACTACAAATACTAACGCTAACTGGATAATTCTTCAACATTCTTCAGGGTTTTTTTTTTGATGGACACCCCAGGCACGTGACTTTCCTCGTTTTCATATAGGATCAAGATATTTATCGAAGCATAATCATCTCATCAATATTGCATCGTGTCCTGACTCAGATATCAGCGCTGGTTCCCACGTAGAGCTTGAGGCTGTATCACATTTCCTTTACTATTATTTTATCCATGCGTATAATATTGCTTAGTAAGCTGACGCGATATTACGCAGTTTTCATATATTTCTATACTTTGTAGAAGCGGTTAGCATTTTAAGCGTTTCGTAAATATCAAAGATAATGTATTTAGCCCTTTATGGTCAGTTGTCTGCTGGACACATAACCATTGAGACGATTTTAATAAAAAAATATAATAATTATGTCTATGATGTGGCCGTGTGGTGACGGCAGTAAGAATACATCTGTCATCACCCCAACTCTTCGCGCGGGTGTCGTAAGAGTCGACTAAGGGATTGAAGTATCATTGTCAACAGCATCATCATAGTCGACACATTACTACGATCGCCAATCTGCTTGCCAAACATGGCGATTATGGGCATTTACTTCCTAATGCATCTATACGTATAGTTAATAGGAGAGGCCTACGTCCAGCAGTACCTAGACTTAGGCACTGGTCTCACCGCGAGCTACTAAGCTATGAACTATCGGCTATAAACACGAAGAAAAGATACGCACTCCCGTGTAAATAAAAGAGACACGGCGATACTCGCCCGGCGGTGGTAGCTGATAGCTGTGATGTGATGTGACTATGATGTGTGATGTGTTAACTTCAAAGTCAAATTTGTTTTTTTAACGCAACTTCACGTAATTCATTCCTGTCTCTGCACCCTCATGATATAAATCCCCGCACCGGCCAAAACAGTTGCGCAAAAACTACTCGTTAATAGACGCCAGTGTTAGACGCTCATCAGGGCTGGAGTTGCGATTTGATTAAAATAGAACAAGTACCAATCTGAAAAGAGGAAGAATGAGGAAGCTCCACGGTATTGTTCTATGCAATGTAAATACGAAATATCTCAATGAAAATCTAAAAATACAAAATTGGTCTCTCAGCCCACGTTAATAGTGATTTGTTTTAATTTTAATTCAGATCTCGTTGTCAATCATTTTGCATTTCACATGCCAACAGCGAACGTGATTTATTTCATAAACAATAAGTAGTTGCGCGTGTTAAGATAAGGGATATGTTTAATAAGTATTTTTTCAATGTAATGTTTATTTGCTTTGTTCATAGAAAGCTATCGCGATTTTGTGATCGCCTGCATTAAGTACACCAGTTTCTTTAATATTTCTGATGTTGTGTAAAGTAAAATTTACAGGCATGTATGTTTTTACTTTGGACTCGGATGTGTCTTTAAACTACAGACAACCAGTACGACCAGTAGCCATACCATGACGAAGCGAGCATCGGCAACGTTAGGTTTTACTTGATACGTAAAGCAGGCCATCGAGCTCGCTTCAACATGTCAGTGCAAGCGTGATAGAATAGATAGATAGCTTGATACGTAAAGATAGATAGCTTTACGTATCAAGTAAAATCTAACGTATCCTTTCGTTTCCAACACGTGGTACACTGGCCGTACCACCTGTTCTCCTTTACAAAAGGATATAATAAAACTTTATTTTCGGTAAAAAAAAAGCAAGTGTTAAAGCCATAGGCTTAACGTTGCGATAGCCAGCTTACTAGTAAACGTTACAAAGTTACATTACAAAATATTCGCTGCAAGCCATGTCAGACATTTTCTGTCTTCAAAGGGCTCATTTACATATGATAATTATCTAAAACAGCCACAATGTTTATCTGATATTAGAAGTACGTGAATTGCCTATTGTTGTAAGTGATGCCTGTATTTCCGCATTTGATTAAATCAATTTGTAGTTTTCGCACCTTTTAATTGGTACAAAAACACGTTTTTTTCTAAAGTTGGAACAGCAAACTACTGAGCGAACCAAAAATTTAAACGTGTTTTAAGTTTGTTTACGATTAAATTCAACAACCATTTTCCCACTTCATTAATGATCAATAATTTAAAAAGCATAATTGCTAGTTCCCATTTAAACTGCTAGTTCATTAAATCTTTCTCGTCCCTATGTATATCGAAAAAAGTGCAATTTGCATCTAAGAAAACATTATGTGACGGCATTTAGGAACCTGTTTATGCACATCTGCTAGCTAGCACGTATTCTAGTCTGCGTAGTACGTACTTTGACAATTTGCTGCTAATGCATTTTACTTATTGGTGTCAAAAAGCGTTTGGAAAAGCGAAACCGTGTTGCTCGTACATTGACCGTATGGACACTTTTGGTTACATTACATTTCAATTAACGAATGATCACAGACTATTCTATATGTTTAAATAAATTTAAGCACATTGAATTTTTTTGACTTCTTGATGTGTCTAATATAAACAAACGTAGGCAAAATCTGTTCTAGATTTTATTGCATAACGACGGACAAAGTGCAGAGTAAATTATAGTCGGCTGCACATTGATGTATGCTGATTTAGGATTTTATATAAACAATCGGATTTCTTGTTGCTTAGAGTAATTATGTGTATTCAGTCGTTGAGAGCATGCACCGCGTAACTACGTGTGTCGGGACCGTTTTTAAGTGAATCATGAAGTTGAAGAAAACTGTGACTTGTTGTATCAAAGGAAATACCTTTTTCATCAGGTATTCTACGAAAATAGTGCCAAAGGTAAATAGTTAGACATTTTGCGGTTCAGAGCTGAATGATTCAAAGTTAACGTAGTGACGTGCGGGTATTTTTTTTATTGCAATTGCATTATCTCTTTTCCTTCGAGTATTCCCCGCGGTAGGTATAGGCACCGCTAGAAAAAAATATTTTCACGACTGGCGCAGGCTTTGTGACTATTGAGATCTTCTACCTACGAAAACGAAATTCACGCTTGGGCACTGGTCTCACCGCGAGCTACTAAGGCAGTGGTCTCACCGCGAGCTACTAAGCTATGAAGTATCGGCTATAAACACGAACAAAATATACGCACTCTCGTGTAAATAAAAGAGACACGGCGATACTCGCCCAGCTATCAGCTATCAACGCCGGACGAGTATCGCCGTGTTTCTTTTATTTACACGGGAGTGCGTATCTTTTATTCGTGTTTATAGCCCATAGTTCATAGTTTAGTAGCTCGCGGTGAGACCAGTGCCTAAGCTATGAACTATCGGCTATAAACACGAACAAAAAATACGCACTCCCGTGTAAATAAGAGAGACACGGTGACACTCGCCCGGCGGTGATAGTTGATAGCTGGGCGAGTATCGCCGTGTCTCTTTTAAATTATTTACCGTACCGTGGTGAGACCAGTGCCGAAGTCATTACTTATACATACTTGATACAGACAGACATCATTTATTTAACTTAGTCAATGGATTTTTAGTGATTCATGAATGTGGGCGAACAAGAGATGACTGTTAGTCGTATCACGTATGACCGCAAACCGTGAAATTGTGGAAAGGCGAGTCGAGATGAATAAGAAGATTAGGTGTTCCATTTGAGGAAATATAAATTATATTCTCTGAATTTTGCGTTTTTGCCGCATAGTATAGATACAGTTTGCCATGATCCCATGATGTGTCCCATGTCCACGGAAAGATCTCCTGTTATACCGTGCTAGGTACACATAATACAACAATTTTTCATGATTTTCATACATCATCATCAACCTATGATAGTCCACTGCTGGACGTAGGCCTCTTCTATTAACTATGCGTATAGACGCATTTAGGAGGTAAATGCCCATAATCGCCGCGCTGGGCAAGCGGATTGGCGATCGCAGTAATGTGTCCACTATGATGACGCTAATATTGCCCATCATCAATCTTTTATCAAATAATGGTCAGTGACACCTCAATCCATTAGTCGACTCTTACGGCACCCGCAGGAGGAGTTGGGGTGGTGACAAATGTATTCTTACTGTTGTCACCACACGGCCAATATTTCAAATAGGTATTTTGATAGATTGAAAAAATTAGAGAGAGATGTTGATCGGAGATTGGAAATACAAAAAACACGGACATTTCTCATTATTTGGAAAATCTGTATCTGTACCTGTGTATAGTAGGACATGAATAATACCTATAGCAACTTACGATTTTGACTGTTAGAAAGGTTTAGGTTTCATAAAACATCAAAGCTTGTTGTTCCATCTTTTTGTTTGTCAGCAACATCAGAAGTGCAAGTTAGGATCTTAGGATCCATCACGTTTGTCACAACAGATTTTATTATCGACTTCCGTCAATGCTATAGATACATTTAAAATGCATATCATTAAACCTCACACTTTGGCCTGCTAAGGCACGTACGAATACATAGTATATGTATACGTTTAGTTGGGCATTGCTATAATACATGTGTTGAATGAAGACTGATCAAGTGATGATCATACTCGTAACGAAATGATATATTGTACCTATGCCCCTATGGGTTAAAATACCTAGTTCATCTAAATGAATAGCAAGGACAAGACTAAACACAAGTAATAAACACTTTGCCCCTTATTCATAAATGTCTCCTAACTTAGCACGCCGCTAAGTACTGTCTGTCCCTTTTGCTCTATATATTGATAAGACTGAAAGAGACAAACAATACTTTGCGGCTAGCTAACTTAGGATATGGTTTTTTGAATAAGGGGGTTAATTTACCACTCCATCAGATCAGAAAATGTACTTTACTAGGTGTAAATATTTTTTTCGTTATCAGAACTGATATTTTTTTGTAATAATAAATTTAAAAATGCATCACAAGTTTGGCTTACGGTCAAGTATGCCGCGTAAGGTCAGCCTTCGCAATATTTTTATCGGCAAGACTTATTCGTAGCAAAACTGTTTATTTTAAGACTATCAGAAGGTTTAGAGAGATCGGTATATTTATTTACTGTAGTAGCGCAATGACCCGAACTCCGCTCATGTGTCTTAGCCTTCGACAAGTTCGACATTAAGGACCACCAGACGTTTCCTTCTCACGCCGTTTCTGCCCAGTCGACGGCTTGAAGTTCTGTCAGGTCTTTTTGAACTTCGTCAGCCCACTAGTGTCTTCGACCGCTTGGACTAGCCAAGTGCCTAAGCTCTCCGGACTCTTATCGTCACCCACACGAATCACGTGGTCAAACCAGAGGAGTTAATGGGTTCGAAGACTTGAAAATTAAAAGGCTGCTTACGAAAGCGCGTACTGGCGGCTTCCACAGTAACTTGAGAAAGAAGGCTGCGTTACTCACTGGCCAAAAGGAAGTTACAGGTTGATAAAAACTTTTAGGTTATAGTTACAAACATAACCTTGTTATTATTAGAAATACTCCTATCAGCCGCGCGTGTATATTTTTAAAACATAATTCCAAGGTTCATTTCGACCTTTGCATTAATAAAAACAGCAGCTAATTAAACAAATTCCAGTAAACGTGTTAAAGGACTGTTTGCGTCATCCATTGTAACAGGTGTCGCGATGTTCATTAATGGACTCATTTTGGTGGAACGTCACTTGTTTCTTTGCTTGATGTTTATGAACGAGGTGTAGAAAATTGTTGGCCGCCCAGTGACGGCTGTAAGAATATTTTTGTCACCACCCAACTCTTCCCGTGGATGTCAAGAGTCGACTAAGGGATTAAAATGTCACTGACCATTTATTACGATTGATGATGGGCAGCATCATAGTAGACACACTACTGCGATCGCCAATCCGCTTGCCCTGCGTGGCGATTATGAGCGTTACCACCTGATGCGTCCATAAAAATGGGTAATGTCTGCGTCTGTCTAGTAGTGGACTGAAAAGACTGATTATGTGTATGATGTGTAGAAAATCGTAGAGGTATAAAACTTCTGAAACATCTCGAGGATAGTAACGTTTTAATAAGACATTTGACGTTATAAATTTTGTGCGTTACCACATACAAGAGCAACTTCAATAGCCTCCTGAATCACAGAAGTTCTATAGGCCAAAATAAATATTGTTATTTTAATTATTTACAAAATAAAATATTGATGGAACTACAAGAGCAGTCCACTTCCTAAATCCTCATGAACAATTAGAAAAGGTCATAAGCAAGATTTAAGATCAAATTAGCATTTCATAGATATTTCTTATATCGTCTGTTTATAGATACCAAAGACAAAGGCTATCGTATTTTATTCACAAAAATTACTGAATTAGACCTTAATCGGTTCAATTATTCTTATTATTCTTACTATTAGTATTTTTGCAATACAAAGGACAAGTACATTAATTAGTCAGATCAAGTCATCGATGACTGTAAAGGTAGATCCTAAATTCGCCGCGACGGTGCCTGCCGGGCGCCGCCGCTGTCACTTGTGTCTATTTCGAACAGGCGCCGTGAATGAATATCGTCCGAGAAAGCGTCAAAATCAAAATAGTCCTTTGAAGAGATTTGTGATTCAGTGATGTCTGAAGCTGAACGGATCGTTATCTCGTTTTTGAAGTGATGTTCTATTTTATTTATGGTTCACGGGGGCTACCACTAAGATGTAGATTGCAGTAATTTTTGTACAGAACTTCTATTTAATAAATTGAAAAAAACTTAAAAGAGTAGGTCATTTGGCAGTATTCAAACGTGACGTCACTTTTGAGTATTTCATATAAAAATCCATAGTGGTGATCGTTTTGACAGTTCGAAAAAAGATGCTGATTTGACTTGCCAGTCATCATGCCTATTTATTGCTTTTCAGCGTGGCGCTCCTAAAAGTGCTGTATCTTTATTGTTTATTTGTTTATTTGCATTCATGAACAATAACATATGTATGAGTTACATGAACCCTGAGGGGTGTTGCAATTTACATTAATACTTATTCCTATTAATAATTTACATTTAAAATTACATTATTACTAGATAGCCATACTGTTATTGGTATGCCTACAACTTACAGTACCGGTTAATGAGAGCCTTTTTTGAAAGAGGAGTTTTATTTTGTGAGTATTTGAAGGTATTTTGGTAGTATAATGATTAATCTTCAAAAAATTCGTTTATACAGCGTGGGTATTTGATACGGGCGAATAATTAATCCAGCTATAATATCTGATCCTACGAGTCGTATTAGATAACCATTTCGTTAAATTTTGTTGTTGATTAGGTGTAATGATTTTTCTAAAGTGCAACCCAGCAGCAATGTATGCCGGCCAACTGACATGATTGAGACTCGTATGACGTTTAGATACTTATGTCTACTTTAAGTAATGTGGCTACCAGTGGATGCAATACATTGCGGGCTCAATTATTTTGTATGAAAAAAAATACCTTAATTTCTAAAATAAATTTATGTATATAGGTTCCCTAGGTCCGATAGTAATCGCCACTAAAATATTCGCCCGTATCAAATACACACGCTGTAGAGTAGTATGCTTTATTTATGAGTAGTTGTTTTAGTTTGTTTATAAATACTGTATATTTTACTTCGGATCTGATGGTATTGGGTATACTGTTATAAATTTGGGCGGATCTGTAATAAGGACTTTTTTTAAACATTTCTATTTTAGGTTCTGGGAGGGCTAAATCTTGGTTTCGGCGGGGATTTTTATTGAATTCAAATAGGTGAATATACTTACGAACAAATTTGGCTGATTCAAATATATAAATTGAAGGAAAAGTTAAGACTTGCAGTGACTTGAAATGAGGTTTGCAGCTAGTTGATTTTCTTAGGTTGGCTATGATGCGGATGCACTTTTTTTGCATTATAAATGCATCATGTGCATCAACGCTGTGTCTCCAAAGTAAGACACCATAGGTTAACATGGGGTGAGCATAACCATAATACGCTGAGAGTGCGCAGAGCTCGCTGGTATTTATTTTTAGAATTCTTAACGCAAAGACAAGTGATGATAATTTTGTTTTAATTCGTGTTACGTGTTTTTTACAAACTAGCCTTTAAAATAAATTTGTTAGAGTTTTGTTACTCGTAAGTGTCATTTGGATCGACTTTAAAAATATTGTACCTAGGTAATTATTAAGGGCTTAATGAAAACAAAATCACGATTTCCACTGTGTTACGAAAGTTAGGCATACAAATTAAAACTGTAAGTTTTGTTTTCATCACAGCCCTTAACTTATAATGTTTTATGTGATCAATCCACTTAACATTTATTGTAGGTATGATTTAGTTCTTAGCTACTTCTATAGAGACGGTTTATCAAAAATGTGTTTATAAGTATTACAGTTCGAAATACTAGACCGTCCAACTTAGACTTCATTATAGTAGTTAATAATACCACACATCATTATTATCTAACTGTAATCAAATAATGTAATTTCACTAATTTCATACTTCAGAAATAAAATAAGCTGCGTATTGCTAACTTGACATTTGATTTGATTTAAAAATATACTTCAAACAAGCTAATTACGTAATGAATGTAATGATGAAGGTGAAACTTGGCAGTTAATTTATTGACTCTACAATTTTTTTCTGAACTTTGATGTACCTTCTATAAATCCTTAGAATAAATCTAGTATTTGTAGAGTGGACTCCATAGTAGTTTGACACTAGTATCTGAGAGTAAGCTTTCTCTTCGAATAAAAGTTTAGTGAATTCGAGCCTAAGGGTGCGGCTCCACTGACGCGGAGCGGAGCGGAGATGTGCAAAATTGACCAATTGCATTCTTCAAATTCAAAATTCGAAACACTGTGATGCGGTCTCATTGGCCGAGCTCCCACAGCTCCGCTCCGTTCCGCATCAGTGGAGTTGCACCCTAAGTAAGAGATGTTAACCTGCATTGTAAAAATGTGAAAATTGGCTAGATTTCTTGTACACAAAGTGACTCTACCATAGATTTCAAATATTGTATTTAAATTGTAAACAATACAGGGCAGAGAATATATAAAAAAACAGATGAATAGTAAATTGGGTGTGTACGTACTGTGCGGCAAAGGTGCCGTATCGTTGATAAATCGTATAGAATTATCTCCCTAATCGGACATCATACTTCTTAGAGCCGATAATGGCTCGCGTTTGTTTAATGTCATTGCCAACGTTCTACCATCTTCCATACCTTTCCTAAAATAGGCAGTTAGAAAACCTCATACTTCGTTTCCTAATGACCGATTAGCATATTTGAGTTCAATGCTTTTGTTTGTCTACGCCGATACTCATCCAAAAATGTCTAAAAGAGCTCTACCGATGTATAGCAACATACCGTCTGTGACATATACTATTTATACAGTTATGTAATTCGAACGAGGCGCGTGTATTCTGTATATTGTTATCGCTGTTCTGTGTGCCTACCATGAGCTTACGTTGTGAGTTTAACGTAGACTTACTTTCTGTCCACCTCATTCATACCGACATATTCGTTCGAGCGAGAGGGATAAGCAGTAAGTCAGCATTAAACTCACAGCGGCTGCTGATGGTAAACACACTGCAAAACACAACTCGGGTAGAGCGAGACGGCGAGCGGAGGGGAGACTCCACTGAATTGATATAAGCAACAGTTGAACACAACGAAAATTCAGTTTGGAAAGAAACGTGCGCACAACGTGGACATGTGTTGCGTTCACAAACAGTAGCGCGAGGTTAAAATGTGACAGCGATTTTGTATGAGTGCGAATTATTATTTATACCAACAATCAAATATTGTGAACTTACGAATAATAAGTATATGTATGTGCGTGCATGGTTTTACGGCTTCGTTCTAGTGACGTGGAAGCGACGCGGGCAAGGATTAAAAGTTTATTGTGACGAAAAACGAGTTGTACAAAAACTTGGCGATCTCAATACAGTAAAACGGTCATAATCTCACCGTGTTACTCTGATACTCTCACGGTAGAGCACGTGATCGAATATTCTAGTGCCGAAGTAAACAGACAAATCGTAAACTTGTCTGGTAATAAGTGCGGTCTGCGTCGAATTATGGTTTTTGTTGAAGTTGATAACATGGCGTCGTATTCCACGTATAGTACGGGAAAACCGAAGATTTTCTTCCCAAAGAAGGTAAGACCGCTAGTGTAGAGTCCATATTTATTAGCACTTCTGAGATTGGCACGGACAAAAAGTTCTTGGAATATATTTAATTATAAATGCCATATGCAACAAGACTAATGTTATTGTAATATGCAAATTAGTTAGAATCGTAAACATTCTCAGCTACCTGCTTACAAATACTAACTAAAATATTTTACTTATATGCATTTATGACAAATGTCTAATAGTTATTTGTACGAGCAATATTTCCCCAATAAATAATAATTACAATAAAGAGTTAAGTATAGTGTTATTCATAAACGTCAATCAAACCTCAAGTAGCTATTTTGTCGGTTATTTTATTAGGTATTACCTGTCAGTTTGACATTTGCGTCTGTTAGAAAGGGAGAAAACACAAATTAACTAATTTAAGCCGCATAGTTTTTCATGTGCCATGTCTTAAATATATTATTTTCTGCCTAGTGATATCTTACGTAATTAAAAATGCACTAAGAGATGTAGCTAAGAACGTATTCTATGGTAGATACCTATCATTAAATGTTACGCTCTGTGCTTCTGAATTGCCAGCAAACAGGTTTCGTCTAAAGTTGTATAAAATAGTGATTTATAATAAACACACGCTGGATAAAAAAACCCACTGATTAGCCGCTTGCCTCTAACTCCGGAAATACTTGATGATAACTCCGTTCATAGGTAGTATTTTAAAAAAGAAACTAGTTATTTTGAGTATATTTCGATTATATATAGCTTACTAAAACTAATAAAATAAATATTAACTAGGTGCTTTCGTTAAGTTTCACAATAAAATTGTTGGTGTGATCAAACGTAAGAAAATATAAAAAATGGTTAATTGTAATGAAATAAAAAACGACGTCGTTTTAAAAATAAACACCAAGGTATTATCAAGCCGCGATTAGAAAAGGATTCGAAAGTACTGTTGACACAAGTCAATAAGTCGATCTAGGATATATTCATAGTTTAAGTACAGAGACTTACATACAATATTATATTAATTAATCACTCACAAAATCTATAAACAACTCTTTTGAATTCACCAATGTGGTGGCAACTAACAGATTACTGATTGATTGTCTCCTGTTCGTTGCCGCCGCGATTTGGGCTCTATTTTTCACTTACGATCAGGTGGAGTGGAGCCACTTTGTTGTGCCAACGTTATTTTTATTGGGTCGGCAACGCGCATGTGACACCCTGAGGTTGCAGGCGCCCATAGGCTACGGTGACTGCTTTCCATCAAGCGGGCCGTATGCTTGTTTGCCACCGACGTGGTTTAAAAAAAAAATGTTGTGTCATTTGTTGCGTCAACAGTACTTTCGAATCCCCTTCTGATTCCGATTTGATAATATTTCAGTAGTCATTCGTTCGTTCATAATGACATTTTACTTTTTTCACTTTTATCGAGTTTAATTTTATTTTCTATTAAATTTAAAATCTACTTATCCAAGTACCGTCAAACTTATCTGACATGTTGAAGTGGTATATCATTCCATATCTATCGGTACTGTGTAAACTATAGTTTGCATCCCTAGCCTCGGTGATATTATCAATGTATCACCTGTTGAGGGTGATTCCGAAAATTGTAGATAAGACAAATTGTAGATTATCAAACTTGATTCTAGAAAGTGTAGAACCTGGGTTCTTAGACAAGTAGCCAATCGCAAACGCTTAATCGTCAATCGTAAACGAAAAGCAGCTAACTATCTTTGTCGCACTAATATGAAAGAGTGACAGAGAGGGAAAACTACGATACGCTACCAAGCGCTAGCGATTGGCAACTTGGCTAAGCATCCTGGACTATTATTATTTTTGGAGGGGTCCGCTATGACTGCTACAATTGATAAGATACTTTTGGGTAAAAGTATCTTATCAATTTTCTTAGACAATATTCTACCATTACCACATATACTATTTATTTATTTATTTTCTTTTATTTTTATTCCAATAAGTTTCACAGCGTTACAGTAAAAACCAAGTCACTGCGAACTAAAAATTTACAAATCAAATAAAAACAACTTAAAACTAGCTTAATTTATATATACTTATTATATAAGTCATTGTGATGACTTGATGAGTTGAGGCCACAAATTTTCAAGTACTCATCTCGGCCCCTGAGCTAAATTGCTCAACACCTACGTTTACAGTACTCCAGTATGATTGAGATACCACTCCATCATCATTGCATTCATTTGGGTGACAGGACGAAGGTGGGACGACGCCTTAAATCGCAATTATTATTTTGATACGCACAAACCTAATAATTTAATTCTACATGAGCACAATGCGAGTCTACGTTTGAAAACATTAGATATTAAAATTATGGAGAAAGTCTTACACCATCCAACGTTTAATGAGAAGATTTCAAAATAAGCCAACTTTCTGTTTAAGCAGAGACACCTTAGCAAGTAATTTGATAGGAACATTAGAATCGCATACTATCTTTACTGGATTTAATGTGCAATTACATATAACTATTAATTAAGATAATCAATCCATGGGTCAACTGAGACCGATTATCTGAACCGTTGACACATGACATGGTTGTGGTGATTCTTCGGTGAGGTTTTTGTCTAGTAATGTACCACCTTGTTCAGGTATATAATACAGTACCTAGAGTGGTCGCTTATTTAATGTAACGAGTTATTTTTTTTCTACTTTTTCATATTGATGATGTTCATGTATTTATCGAAACATTTAGATTGTATCGCCGTATCTGTAACCCACAAACGCAATTCTTACACACACGGGTTAAAGGGTGCAGCCGTGTCCACATCTGATATACCATCGACAAGCGATTCAAAGCCTTGTTGGTATGACAACAAGGCTGACTCGTTCTTCCACCACTTCCTTTGATGTGCCGCGCGATAACGGACTAATGTCGGCTCCATGGCTTTGTTGCACATTAGCTTCTGAACAGCCATTTAAAGCACAAATTGCAATTAATTGTATCTCTAAATAGGTCATGGTTGCCGACATGTTGATATGTATCAAAGGCCGTAAACTTAAAACGTGTCCTGTTCTTGTTGATATTAACATAAAAGCATAATATCAACCGTGAGATGCATAACTTTAGATGTAATCAAACTATGTTTGTCTTGTTAGGTGTTGGCTACTTGAATCACGCAGTTAATTTAACATTAAAAGACTCAAAACAAAATGAAACAAAAGACTAGTCACGTAGGTACATTGAAAAAAATGCACACTTATTACTCAGGATTAGCATTAAAAATTCTCTAGGTATAACTATTGATATATTAGCGACATACAATTTAAAATATGCGTATATTATATTAGTAAGAATTCCGAAAGCAATTACATTCTTCCATCTATTCCTTAAACTTACAAAAAGTTAATGACTATTTTTTTACTTTTTAGTTTCACCATAATGTTGCAATCTACACAAGTTTTTTTACAGCAATTCTTGACTCACGGGTAAAATATGTGAGTGCTAAATTGGACCACCTTTTCAAACCCGGTGTTCCTCGGAATGAGGGGTCCAGTGCATTCCTGCGTCAAGTGTGGACACAATGAAGGGAATTCCGTGGCACAAAACAGGTGCAGCAGTACATTGACTCGTTACATGAGGCCGACGTAGGCTTACACGTGGCGGCCCAATTAGGAGATTCCAAGACCATAATGCCGGTGACTTTGTGTACACAATAGTTCTTTGTTTTAATAAATCTGTTGCTATGATATCAGAAGGCATGTGTGGACGTTCGTTATGTACAATTAAACAGGTAGCATCGGCTAACATTGAAAAACGACTTAGAAGAATAATTAACGATCCTACACTAACAAGAACAACCATTGATGAAATCATTAAGTGTTGTAGAGATTTCTAAAGTAAGTTGTTATTTAAGACTACATTTTGATAGTTAATGATTAAGTCGCATTTCTTAAATTACCTTTCTAAGGTCTGCGCCACCATTATAGAAGCCTTAAATTACACACAAAGTCAAAACAACGACCAAGATGACAAGGAATAAAAAAGACATCACAAGGTCTTCCTTTTGGTGGCCCATTAAAAAACCACGTACTCTAACCAGGAAAAAAATGTCACGTATATGTAACAAATAAAGCAAAATGCCATACTTTGAAATATCTGAAGTAACGATACTGTGAAGTCTCTATATCGTGCAGAAGGGAAGCCACTGGAATGCGGTCGGGACTGCTGGGAGCGCCCGCTCCTTCCTGCACTTGCAGATGGAACAAAAACCGTCAACGGTTGTAGTGCGATATTGTCACACTAGTGACGTATCTGTTTATCTGAATATACAAGCCTTTGGTTCTAAATATGAGGTGCACGGGTGCCACAAGGTTGTGCAATTTTAATCTTATATAACCATACGAGTTTGAGTAGGTACTGTAAGAACATGCAGCAAGATGAGACCGTTAGGTTGTGGGTTCGAATCTCACCTTGTACGTTCGTAAACTTGGTCGTGTTCTTTGGTATATGCCATCTTCAGCTTTATTTAGAATTTGGGTACCTACAGTACCTTACATAAAGTATGACTTTTTGTAATTTTCTCTATCAATATGTATTTTAAATTCTTATCAATTTTTATAAGTTTTCCCGGTATAATGAAGACCAACTTTTAGCCGCCTGATCATAATTAGACAAATCATTTAGGAAGCCATCCAATCCATCCATTTTGTTAATTAATTTTGTATTGTCACAGACCTCTCGTCGTAATTCCTAATCAGACAAACAAATACACCACGCCTACAACTATAGGACAAATTAATTCTATACTATTTGGGCGTGACGAAGACAAATAATAGACAGACAAAAAACTTTACCGACTCTAAAGGTCGCATCGCGTAAACTGTATTAACCGATTAACTATGCGATATCGTCTAACATAGTGCAGCAGTCTCCTTTGTCCTTTATCTCGATACGCCTTGCAAATGGAATCTAAAGTATTTATTACCCTGCCAGTCTTGGCAACATTGTTTTGTTATACAGTTAAATATACCGTTAATACGTAAAGAAGCAACTTTCCCTATTTCTTTTGTGCTCGAGGGACAAAGGGCAAAATGAGGGGAGGGATTAAATTTATATTGTTTGTGTTTGACGGATCAAGAATATTGTAAAGGGTAAGATATTAAGTATTTATAATTATTTTATTGCAGGCATACTTAATAGTAAAATAAAATATTTATTTAAGACCTTAGTTTGCTATAGTAAAAGAGGAACAATGTATAATTTATTTCATAAATAATTTTCATGGATATAATAAGTATGTGGTACTTATTTATTTCTATGAATTTCGGTTTAATAAAGATTTGTTTACTTTATCGTTCGTTATTATCACAGTATCCTTAGGAACCTTTACTCATGTGATAAGAGCGCCGACGTATAAAACCGATTCCGGATAGGTGTTCATTAAAATGAAAGATTACATATCATTTAATACTACTAATAGTTCTGAAATGTTTTTAGAGATTAACAACAATTTCAAACTTTACAATAAAATTAATAAAAAATAGATCAAATTACTGTAAGACAGGAAGACGGCCCGATTTGATCACATTACTGTGATTGTATTCATAAAGTGGACTTTCCTCAGAGGAAGCGCGGTGGGCGCCAAAAATAGCGTTTCCGTCCGCGCCAGCGGGCTCTCTAAGTAGGAAGTCAACTACTGACCTCTTCCGCCCGCCTACTAGCGTCTCGACGCTTATCGAGTTTACAATGCACTTATGAGCTGCATTTTGCCCACACGTCTGTCTCATAATCGTAATGTGAATTAAATTACAAGCGAGCTGAAAACATTGCGAGCGCGACGGTAATTGAAGCGTCCATTCACAACGATAAACGGCGATTAACGATCATAAGAGGTTAGGAATGTTAGGATGGTTCTTACTGAATTTTATGACCATATTCACACACTTCAAGAATTCCCCTACTCTTTTTTATATGTTTATTTTAAGCAAATAAAACTTTGAGACTTCATAAGAAATCGGTTTGATGAAAACGGTTTAGACATTCGTCCTAATTAAAGTGCTAATAAAAAGCTCCAAACACAGTCAAAATCAATCAATCTAACCGATTATCTTTGGTGTATTTCTAAGAACTGAACTGCCTAAGCAACGGTTTAATTCAAAGCCCCCAAATATGGCTTGCGCCTACGCACTTTTACTGGCCACGTCCGTATGCGTCCAAAGTTTTGCGAAGTCAATTCGTCATAATGTCTGAGTTTAAACGTACCTCTGCCTGATCGTATGGATTTCGATTACATGTTTCATTAAATGTTATTTCTTTCGACTTCGAAGCACCTAAGTAACTCAAAGAAATGAATCATGTGGTAAACACCCAAGTTAATCAAATATATATACTATTTTCTCTTACAAATAAATAAATGCTCCAGTAAAGGAGCTGAAGACGTTAGTAGCTCTTCTTTAGGACAACAATAGCAATTGTTTTTAAATGTTTCATAGGTACTCTTCAAATATATAGTTGACAAGTC
This sequence comes from Thaumatotibia leucotreta, assembly GCA_025490895.1. Taxonomy (NCBI): domain Eukaryota; kingdom Metazoa; phylum Arthropoda; class Insecta; order Lepidoptera; family Tortricidae; genus Thaumatotibia; species Thaumatotibia leucotreta. The sequence continues at coordinate 26,173 of JALPQI010012030.1, forward strand.
TCAATCTTTGTGATTGAACGCAGCAAATAAAAACACCTAAGTGATTAAAAAACCTGTCTCATCAAACTTCTTTTAAACACTTATCTGTATGCTTAGCACATGATTGGTATGTCAGTATGTCGCCGCGAGATATATTTTCCATCTTTTACTAACAATATGAAAAAAGAGGGATGGATAAGTCTATCTCGCGGCGACATATTGTCGAACTGATCCTGTGCTAAGCCTACTGACCTCATCAAAGCTACTCGTAGGACACTGTCTTTAAAGGCATTCAACACTATGTCGTTTCCGGCATCCAACTAGTTTTATAGAGATTTGCGAGTTTAAGAACTAAATACGAACGGACAACTTTATTAAACAAAAGAAAGAGCTTAAAAAAAGAACATAAATCAGGAATATTTATAAGCCAAGCCAAAAAATTGGCGATAAATTTATAAGTTCATATCTGTTAGACGATCTGGGGTATCGGCGTAAACATTGGTGGGTAAACGAACTGTGATTCATTTTATAACAATATACATATTTGATGAATCATGTGTCGCGAACTACTTTTCTTCTCCGACTTAAACCTCTTCTAATTAATATTTTATAATGTTTTCGAGGATGATCAAGTAGACGCCAGACTCTGATTGTTCTGATTTGTTATAATATTTAATGCTTCCACGAAGTGATATTTTCCGATATGTCAAGATCTCAAGATATGACACATTTATCAATTGAACTATGTCCACTTTCTATTTTTATTTTATTCTTTCAATTGTTTGTCATGTAGCTATACCTCATTCATTGTTTTCCTGCAACTTTATTTACAATATTTTTAGAGTAGGTGCAGTTTGCATTTGGAAGATGTAATGTTTATCCTCTTAACTTAGTCCTTTCGTCCCAGCCTAAGTTGGGGATCGTATATTCGAATCTAAATCTATTTTTTATATGATAAGTATGAATATTATATATGAGTAAAGTATAGTCATTTTTATGGAACTCGGTAGGTATGTATTTTATCTTTTTAAGGATGTATATCTTTGCCTATATATTTGGAGTATAACATTTCAAGTTGTAAGATTATACCTGTATATGCTTATTTAGTTTATCGTTTAATTTCAGGTACGTTCGGAAGAGTCGTTGCTTGCGCCTGAAAAGTCTTCGAAAATTGCACGATGGGTATGTTGAACTTGCATTAATAGGTGGCGGGTAAATTTTAAGAAAAAACTAATTAGATATTACCCCCTTATTAATAAACGTCTCCTAACTAAACAAACCCCTAAGTATTGTTTGTCCCTTTCGGGCTTATAGACATATTGATAAGATCGAAAGGGACAAACAATACTTAGAGGCTTGCTAGACGTTTATGAATAAGCGGGTTAACAAATAAAAAGGAGTTTTATAAAGCTATTCAAACTACATTAAAACTTATATTGTTTTAAGAGGGGAGCAAGTTTATTAGATGCACGTTGATATTATAATAACCAATGATAATTATATAAATTGTTTTGCCTTACCTAGCTTAGTCGTTTATCGCATTTAATATGTCGCCGAATGTTGTAGACAATACTTAGTGCATACCTAATAATAATTTGCATGTGCATGAAATACTAATGAAAGACATACTAAATGAGTAAATGACAAACGAATGGCATGGGATAAAAATAGACACATTTAAAGTCGTTATTTTCCAGTAACTAATAACTATTTATGTTGTTACTTAATAATAGCTACTTTGCTACTAAAATTATTATGGTACGTATATATTTATGCATACCTTTGTATTGCTATTAAAGTACAGAAAGGTACCTACAGCAGAAAGTGTACTTTATGTATGAAATACATATTCCAATAACAGATAAATAACATTTTTCTGAAACAATGACTAAACTAAAAAGACACTGTAGACATAGGAAGTAGAGCTTGTCATGAAAACTATAAATCTCATTGAAGGCATGCAGGTAGCAGGGTCACCTCGACAGTTAGCTTTGTTTGAAAAATTAGGTCACCAAAGATTGAGTCATTTGTCACATAGGTAATATCACGCCAACGGACAGTATGTAATAAATTTAATATAACAAGTGCTATATTTCTCAAAAAAAGTTGCTGTTTTTGTTTTAATAGTAATAATGTGAAATAAAATTATTTTCTTTTAAATTCAAGTAATAGTTTATCACATGAAATAAAACTATGAAAATGGATAAACTCGCGTATACGTATTAACTAATTTTAACTTCATTCCGACGTTTCGAACACTTTACAGGGTTCGTGGTGGAATGAAGTTAAAATTAGTTAATATACGCGAGTTTATCCGTTTTCATAGTTTTATTTCATGTGTAATCCTCGCGGTAACCGAAGAAAATATTAATAGTTTATCAGTTTTATCAAATTATCATATTAATTATACCAGCTAACAAAAATGCGGTAGAGGCCCAATATATAGTTCCGCCAAAAGTATTTTGTTGTTCTCGTTTAGGTAAAGGCGATAAAAAATAGTTTTAACCGAATTATCAGTTTCAAAACCCCACATGTTTGATGTCGCTCAAGATTATGTACCAAGTGTGCGACACACTAGACTCGGAAAGAATATGTACCTACATAATATTGTGTTTATGTTCGTCACTCTACAAACATACGGCGCGAGCCTTCTGGCACAAAAGAACCTCATGTTCTGTTTCTTACCTATTTATGTATAAATAGTGTTATTATAATTTGCTAAAAATCACATGTTTGAAGTCTCTCTCATCTGCAGTGTCTGAAGTAATGAATACCTAGTAATTTTCTTAGGAATGTCAAGAGTTATATGTTGTATGAAGTTCTATGAACGACGTCAAAGTTTTCAGTTAACAAATGAAACAGACACGTGTTACCGTGTGTGCATAAATAAACTACGCAGTTACAACAATAAAAAAATATGTTAGCACTATAGTTAACGTAAAATTATATGACTTTACTCAGGTTATCATAATTACGTGAATTTTATTAAGTTTCAAACCTTAATTGACTTAAAATTGTAAAATAAATACTGGGGAACGTCTGAAAATGTCAAAGTCATAAAAAGATGTAGAAACCTGTATAAAATAAGAAATGTTGTGATAATATGAGATAGGGTAGTTGAAACCCAACAACATCTAATACTTAATGTAGTTAAATGATGGCGACTATCATAAATTCGTACCATTATGTGATTATGATTAACGAACGCTTATGAAATTTGAATTTTAAGTTATTAATACGCATTCATTTGCATCAATAACAGAACGCCTTTGTCATAAAATTCACCACCATGGAATCATTGTTTATACACGGTTTCTGCTCTTAATGAGAAATTTGAACGGTTCGAGTATGCTTCACAAATACGGGTTTTCCACCGAGTTCTTACATTGCTATGAGCGCTAAATGTGTTGTGTATGTATGTGTGCAATCACTTCTTGGAATTGAATCGGATTTACATGAACGCGCGCAAATTTGTTCAAGGTTCATGAACGCTCTTGCAATGTTCAAAATTAAAAAAAAAAAAACGTTGATGTGTCACCTCAGAGAGTTCAGACAAACCAACAAGCTGTAATAGTTATAATTATAATTAAAAAGTTTTCATTGTTCGTCTAGATCGTCAAATCACAAGCACGATGAAAAGCGTTTTATGAATTAGTTAATGGTATTAATGTACTTAAACCTACCCTACATATTATAGGTATACCTAAAGCGGTGTATTGTAATTGTATCATCTCATACTGTTTAATCTATATTCTGTAAGACTGAGACTGACTAAGTCTTATTTCATAATTTTACGGTTTTACTATGAAAACAATGATTCACGAGATACTAATGAATAGAGTTGATATCACATCCGTTCTTACCACACGTACGGATGTAAACAAAGCATAATTCGGTGCTTCCTTCCGAGCTTAGTAGAGGAGTAAACAGTCGAGTAGCCGCCTTATGTCCATATGTATATTTTATATGTAATATATACATTTGACACGGAAAGTTGATATACAGCGATGGTTTTAACTACAACACAGTTACCACGCCCGCTAAATTGATGATCCTGTTTTTGACTGACTTAACAACTCGTAATAATATCTACCAATAGTTTTAGATACAGTCATATTTTCATTTCCACATCGGTACTTATATTTTATGAGATGATGTAATTTTGAATAACATATACGTAAACGACATAAAGATATCAATTTATTGATAGATAACGATCTTAATTTATGTTATTCAATAAAAACTGCATGATGACTGATGACTAACTACGTAATCAGCCATTTGATATAAAGATCAATTTTAGATGTTTGAAGAGGATTTTGCTTTTATGGCCAGTAGACGTTACAACCTGTCATCTCGTCAGTCGTCACATTAGAGTTTGTTATCTACGATACTACGATACGACGGATTACCACGAAGGCCATTTCGCCTACTAGAACATTCTAGATTAGCGAATTATTTAGGAGATAAAGTTATTCCAAAGCAAGCGTACAATTTTACATGAGAACAAACTCGATTCTAACCCTAAATGACAATCCCGAGAAGATTAATAGCGGCAAGAACCTCAGCGGGGTCGCATACGTAGTAGAACTAGTATATTATTATATATACTTAAAGGTAAACATCAGTCTTACAAAATTCTTACAATACCCACGATATTCGTGTATATAACATTAAAACAACATCTAACAGAGAGCTAGACAGAGACCCTTCTGAATTTTGTAAGACTGATGCTTACTTTAAAGGGTTACGAAATAAAATTACAATGTTTGTTATTGGTTTTACAAAAAAAAACTATAAATACTTGACACTATTTCTTATTTAAATTGCATTCTGATGTGTGATGATGACGATGCACAATCAGCGAGATGCGATAGTGGAGGGAGACTGAGGATTTCATTAGTCAATCTGTATGTTCTTGTAAAAGGGGCATGATAATGACCTCAGTCCAAGAAACTAAATTGCATTTTGTGACCGTCTTTGAAGTTGATCTGGTCTTGAAGGGCGTTTTCAGTAAAAAGTGTTGATTACCCAATTATCAGAACTTTCAAAAAGAGTTCAATTGTGGTCAGTTTATTGATAATAATTAAGTATTAGATTGCATTATGTAGTTGCCGAGTTTTCGTGTCAATTTCATATAATGCCATATTCCATAAGAACACCTATGCAAAAAAGTGCGATTTTCGAATATCATCATCCTTAACTGCCCTCACAAAACTGACATCGATATTGATTAGTATACATTATGATATCCACTAATGGCATTCTATCAGCAGAACATAAAATTATAAAAGCAGCGACGTTTAGCGTGCCTGCTGCAATTTTGTTCAGTCTTCACATTACAAGGTAGCCCAAGTAGGTAAACACAAATAGAATATCAGAAAGTTACCTATTGCCTGCCGTTAAAATCAATAAGGATAATACACGTCTCATAAT